>OU342744.1:372544841-372807373 GCA_910589775.1 Avena eriantha
GACACTGGTGGATTTCATGAAAGAACTGACATGCAGTCACACTAGGTGTGGTTCATGAAAAGAATAGACATGTAATGACAATGGGTGTGGTTCATGAAAAGAACAGACATGCAATGACTCTAGCTGTGGTTCATGAAAAGAACACACATGCAATGACACTGGGTGTGGTTAATGAAAAGAACAGACATGCAATGACACTGGTGGATCCTTATGTGGTTCATGAAAAGAACAGACATGCAGTGACACCGGGTGTGGTTCATTAAAAGAACAGACATGCACTGACTCTGGGTGTGGTTCATGAAAAGAACAGACATGCAATGACTCTAGCTGTGGTTCATGAAAAGAACACACATGCAATGACACTGGGTGTGGTTCATGAAAAGAACAGACATGCAATGACACTAGTGGATCCTTATGTGTGGTTCATGAAAAGAACAGACATGAAATGACACTAGTGGATCCTTATGTGGTTTGTGAGAAGAACACACATGCAATGACACTGGGTGTGGTTCATGAAAAGAACAGACATGCAATGACACTGGTGGATCCTTATGTGCTTAATGAAAATAACTGACATTCAGTGACACTAGGTGTGTTTCATGAAAAGAACAGACATGCAATGACACTGGGTGTGGTTCATGAAAAGAACAGACATGCAATGACTCTAGCTGTGGTTCATGAGAAGAGCAGACATGCGATGACACTAACTGTAGTTCTTGAAAAGAGCAGACCTGCAATGACACTGGTGGATCCATGTGTGGTCTATGAGAGGAACACACATCCAATGACACCGGTGGATCCATGTGTGGTCTATGAGAAGAACACACATCCAATGACACTGGTGGATCCTTATGTGGTTCATGAAAAGAACTGACATGCAGTGACACTGGGTGTGGTTCATGAAAAGAACAGACATGCAATGACTCTAGCTGTGGTTCATGAAAAGAACACACATGCAATGACACTGGTGCGGTTCATGAAAAGAACAGACATGCAATGACACTGGTGGATCCTTATGTGGTTTGTTTAGAGGAACATACATGCAATGACACCGGTGGATCCACGTGTGGTTCATGGGAAGAACACACATCCAATGACACTGGTGCATCCTTATGTGGTTCATGAAAAGAACTGACATGTAGTGACACTGGGTGTGCTTCATGAAAAGAATAGACATGCAATAACACTGGGTGTGGTTCATGAAAAGAACAGACATGCAATGCCTCTAGCTGTGGTTCATGAAAAGAACACACATGCAATGACACTAGGTATGGTTCATGAAAAGAACAGACATGCAATGACAGTGGTGGATCCTTATGTGGTTCATGAAAAGAACAGACATGCAGTGACACCGGGGGTGGTTCATTAAAAGAACAGACATGCACTGACTCTGGGTGTGGTTCATGAAAAGAACAGACATGCAATGACTCTAGCTGTGGTTCAGGAAAAGAACACACATGCAATGACACTGGGTGTGGTTCATGAAAAGAACAGACATGCAATGACACTAGTGGATCCTTATGTGTCGTTCATGAAAAGAACAGACATGCAATGACACTAGTGGATCCTTATGTGGTTTGTGAGAAGAACACACATATAATGACACTGGGTGTGGTTCATGAAAAGAACAGACATGCAATGACACTGGTTTATCCTTATGTGGTTCATGAAAAGAACTGACATGCCGTGACACTGGGTGTGGTTCATGAAAAGAACAAACATGCAATGATACTGGGTGTGGTTAATGAAAAGAACAGACATGCAATGACTCTAGATGTAGTTCATGAAAAGAACACACATATAATGACACTAGGTGTGGTTCATGAAAAGAACAGACATGCAATGACACTGGTGGATCCTTATGTGGTTTGTTTAGAAGAACACACATGCAATGACACTAGATGTGGTTCATGAAAAGAACAGACATGCAATGACACTGGTGGATCCTTATGTGGGTTGTTTAGAGGAACAAACATGCAATGACACCAGTGGATCCATGTGTGGTTCATGAGAAGAACACACATCCAATGACACTGGTGGATCCTTATGTGGTTCATGAAAAGAACTGACATGCAGTGACACTGGGTGTGGTTCATGAAAAGAATAGACATGCAATGACACTGGGTGTGGTTCATGAAAAGAACAAACATGCAATGACTCTAGCTGTGGTTCATGAAAAGAACACACATGCAATGACACTGGTGTGGTTAATGAAAAGAACAGACATGCAATGACACTAGTGCATCCTTATGTGGTTAATGAAAAGAACAGACATGCAATGACACCGGGTGTGGTTCATGAAAAGAATAGACATAAACTAACACTAGGTGTGGTTCATTAAAAGAACAGACATGCAATGAATCTAGCTAGGGTTCATGAAAAGAACACACATGTAATGACACTGGGTGTGGTTCATGAAAAGAACACACATGCAATGACATTGGTGGATCCTTATGTGTGGTCTATGAGAAGAACACACATCCAATGACACTGGTGGATCCTTATGTGGTTTGTGAAAAGAACTGACATGCAGTGACACTGGGTGTGGTTCATGAAAAGAACAGACATGCAATGACTCTAGCTGTGGTTCATGAAAAGAACACACATGCAATGACACTGGTGCGGTTCATGAAAAGAACAGACATGCAATAACACTGGTGGATCCTTATGTGGTTTGTTTAGAGGAACATACATGCAATGACACCGGTGGATCCACGTGTGGTTCATGGGAAGAACACACATCCAATGACACTGGTGCTTCCTTATGTGGTTCATGAAAAGAACTGACATGTAGTGACACTGGGTGTGCTTCATGAAAAGAATAGACATGCAATAACACTAGGTGTGGTTCATGAAAAGAACAGACATGCAATGCCTCTAGCTGTGGTTCATGAAAAGAACACACATGCAATGACACTGGGTGTGGTTAATGAAAAGAACATACATGCAATGACACTGGTGGATCCTTATGTGGTTCATGAAAAGAACAGACATGCAGTGACACCGGGGGTGGTTCATTAAAAGAACAGACATGCACTGACACTGGGTGTGGTTACTGAAAAGAATAGACATGCAATGACTCTAGCTGTGGTTCATGAAAAGAACACACATGCAATGACACTGGGTGTGGTTCATGAAAAGAACAGACATGCAATGACACTAGTGGATCCTTATGTGTGGTTCATGAAAAGAACAGACATGAAATGACACTAGTGGATCCTTATGTGGTTTGTGAGAAGAACACACATGCAATGACACTGGGTGTGGTTCATGAAAAGAACAGACATGCAATGACACTGGTGGATCCTTATGTGGTTTGTTTAGAAGAACACACATGCAATGACACTAGATGTGGTTCATGAAAAGAACAGACATGCAATGACACTAGTGGATCCTTATGTGGGTTGTTTAGAGGAACAAACATGCAATGACACCGGTGGATCCATGTGTGGTTCATGAGAAGAACACACATCCAATGACACTGGTGGATCCTTATGTGGTTCATGAAAAGAACTGACATGCAGTGACACTTGGTGTGATTCATGAAAAGAATAGACATGCAATGACACTGGGTGTGGTTCATGAAAAGAACAGACATGCAATGACTCTAGTTGTGGTTCATGAAAAGAACACACATGCAATGACACTGGTGTGGTTAATGAAAAGAACAGACATGCAATGACACTAGTGCATCCTTATGTGGTTAATGAAAAGAACATACATGCAATGACACCGGGTGTGGTTCATGAAAAGAACAGACATAAACTAACACTAGGTGTGGTTCATTAAAAGAATAGACATGCAACGAATCTAGCTGTGGTTCATGAAAAGAACACACATGTAATGACACTGGGTGTGGTTCATGAAAAGAACACACATGCAATGACATTGGTGGATCCTTATGTGTGGTCTATGAGAAGAACACGCATCCAATGACACTGGTGGATTCTTATGTGGTTTGTGAAAAGAACTGACATGCAGTGACACTAGGTGTGGTTCATGAAAAGAACAGACATGCAATGACACTGGTGGATCCTTATGTGGTTCATGAAAAGAACTTACATGCAGTGACACTGGGTGTGGTTCATGAAAAGAATAGACATGCAATGACACTGGGTGTGGTTCATGAAAAGAACAGAGATGCAATGACTCTACCTGTGGTTCATGAAAAGAACACACATGCAATGACACTGGCTGTGGTTCATGAAAAGAACAGACATGCAATGACACTGATGGATCCTTATGTGTGGTTCATGAAAAGAACACACATGCAATGACACTGGTGGATCCTTATGTGGTTTGTTTAGAAGAACACACGTACAATGACACTGGGTGTGGTTCATGAAAAGAACAGACATGCAATGACATTGGTGGATCCTTATGTGGGTTGTTTACAGGAACAGACATGCAATGACACCGGTGGATCCACGTGTGGTTCATGAGAAGAACACACATCCAATGACACTGGTGGATCCTTATGTGGTTCATGAAAAGAACTGACATGCAGTGACACTGGGTGTGGTTCATGAAAAGAACAGACATGCAATGACATTGGGTGTGGTTCATGAAAAGAACAGACATGCATTGACTCTAGCTATGGTTCATGAAAAGAACACACATGCAATGACATTGGGTGTGGTTCATGAAAAGTACAGACATGCAATGACACTGGTGGATCCTTATGTGGTTCATGAAAAGAACAAACATGCAATGACACCAGGTGTGGTTCATGAAAAGAATAGACATGCACTAACACTCGGTGTGGTTCATGAAAAGAACAGACATGCAATGACTCTAGCTGTTGTTCATGAAAAGAACACACATGCAATGACACTGGTGGAACCTTATGTGTGGTTTGTGAGAAAACACACATGCAATCACACTGGTGGATCCTAATGTGTTCTGTCTAGAGGAACAGACATGCAATGACTCTAGCTGTGGTTCATGAAAAGAACACACATGCAATGACTCTAGCTGTGGTTCATGAAAAGAACACACATGCAATGACACTGGGTGTGGTTCATGAAAAGAACAGACATGCAATGACACTGGTGGATCCTTATGTGGTTCATGAAAAGAACAGACATGCAGTGACACCGGGTGTGGTTCATGAAAAGAATAGACATGCACTGACACTGGGTGTGGTTCATGAAAATAACATACATGCAATGACTCTAGCTGTGGTTCATGAAAAGAACACAGATGCAATGACACAGGGTGTGGTTCATGAAAAGAACAGACATAAACTAACACTAGGTGTGGTTCATTAAAAGAACATACATGCAATGAATCTAGCTAGGGTTCATGAAAAGAACACACATGTAATGACACTGGGTGTGGTTCATGAAAAGAACACACATGCAATGACATTGGTGGATCCTTATGTGTGGTCTATGAGAAGAACACACATCCAATGACACTGGTGGATCCTTATGTGGTTTGTGAAAAGAACTGACATGCAGTGACACTGGGTGTGGTTCATGAAAAGAACAGACATGCAATGACTCTAGCTGTGGTTCATGAAAAGAACACACATGCAATGACACTGGTGCGGTTCATGAAAAGAACAGACATGCAATGACACTGGTGGATCCTTATGTGGTTTGTTTAGAGGAACATACATGCAATGACACCGGTGGATCCACGTGTGGTTCATGGGAAGAACACACATCCAATGACACTGGTGCATCCTTATGTGGTTCATGAAAAGAACTGACATGTAGTGACACTGGGTGTGCTTCATGAAAAGAATAGACATGCAATAACACTAGGTGTGGTTCATGAAAAGAACAGACATGCAATGCCTCTAGCTGTGGTTCATGAAAAGAACACACATGCAATGACACTAGGTGTGGTTGATGAAAAGAATAGACATGCAATGACACTGGTGGATCCTTATGTGGTTCATCAAAAGAACAGACATGCAGTGACACCGGGGGTGGTTCATTAAAAGAATAGACATGCACTGACACTGGGTGTGGTTACTGAAAAGAATAGACATGCAATGACTCTAGCTGTGGTTCATGAAAAGAACACACATGCAATGACACTGGGTGTGGTTCATGAAAAGAACAGACATGCAATGACACTAGTGGATCCTTATGTGTCGTTCATGAAAAGAACAGACATGCAATGACACTAGTGGATCCTTATGTGGTTTGTGAGAAGAACACACATATAATGACACTGGGTCTGGTTCATGTCGTTGTATTGGGAACGGTAGTATCTGAGAAGGTTAGATAGAGGTGTGGGGGCTAGCAGGGAAGCCATCGATGGCATCCGTAGGCGGGATTGGATACAAGCAAGCGTAGCTGGATGCAGGAAGTACCCAGGTTCGGAGCCCTCACGATGAGGTAAAACTCCTACTCCTGCCGGATCTGACTATGAGGGATATACGAACTACAAGTGCTCCTCGAGCTGTGTTCTCTAGCTACTGCCTTAAATGCACTGAGGCCAACCCTTGCTACTGAGGCCTTGCCTCTCCTTATATAGGCAGAGAGGCGACGGTCTCCCTGCCCAGTCTGACAGGCGGGCCCCACAGGCGGGTCCCAGCCGACTGGTCATCTACAGTATTCGGTACGATATGTCCTATCGGAGTATGAGTGGTATGGCTATCGTAGGCACAGTGGACGTCGTGCGAGCCTATCGTCAGCATCGGGCCACTGTTCCTGCGTCATCCTCGGAAAGTCTTCGATATGGCCGAGTAGTTGCCGGTCTTGTTGTCGTACAGGGCGTACCGTGCACTGATACGCACGTCGTCCTATCTCCTTGATTGGTTCCGGCTACGTCGCCGTAGCCGGCTGCTTCTTGTTGATCCGGCTACCGTGCGGTAGCCGGCCTAGCTTGCTTTGTCCGGCTGCATCTGGCCAGACGGATGCGACCCGACTGCCCTGTTTCTTGTCCGGTTGGGGTATCTGGGGATCATCCCCCTGACACTAGCCCCCGAGCGCGTGTGGATTCCGCCCTTAGGCGCAATATGCGCGCCCTCCCTCTTGGTTTTGAATTTGTGACCGGCTATGCCTGCCGATGGAGCTACCTATGACGCCAGTGCTGACGCCGGCCATGCGCGCACGTGCCATCATTGCTATGCGGCGGGCAGTGTAACGTCCCGTCGCACGTCGCCTCGAGAACCTACCGCCTGGCGCTTCTGTTCCCACTCCAGGATCTTCTGCGCACCCCGCGTCGGCACACGGGATCTGGGCGGCGGTTGGGGTGAGGGTTGCCTGGATGAATGCCACGTAGCGCCGCGGACGGTTGCTCTTCCGGCCCATTAAAGGGACACCGCGGTGGGAGCAGTTCCCTTCCTTCGCTCCCCCGCTTCCAGTTGCCCTCTTCCCTTCCGCGCTCCTACCCTCTGCGCTCTTCCTTTGCCGTCGATGTAGCCCGTTGCGCCGCCCGTTCGTCGTCGGTGGCGGTATGGGCCACCGCCACTCCTCTGCCGCCGCGCCTCCCTATCAGCCGGAGATGGCAGCCGAACACGGAGCCTAGTGTGGCTCCTCCATCACGGAGGACCACATCCAGAAATACCGCGCTACCCACGTCCTTCCACCGGAGGAGGAAGTAGCGGTGCGGCTAGCGCTGGCGGGAGAGGCGTCGCCGCACCCGGCGGAGGGAGAGCGGGTCATCTTCCTCTCGCATCTGGCGCGCGGGTTCGTGTTGCTGGTGCACCCCTTCTTCCTCACGTTCTTGGCCTTCTTCGACCTCCGTCTCCATCATCTCGGTGCCAACGCAATCGGAACGCTGGCGCACTTCATGGCATTATGCGAGAGATATCTCGGGATCCAGCCGGATCTCGGGCTCTTCTGCCGGTTCTTCCGAGTCCGGCCGCAGGTGCAGTTTACGAAGGGGCTGCTAGTCGCCTGCGGCGGCACCTCCATCTACTCCCGCGTGCAGACTGGCTACCCAAAGTTCCGGCTGCATGACACGGTATGACTATGGCAGCAATCGTACTTCTACGTCAAGAACGTCACCAACGTGGACCGGATCAACCTTTCGGCCTTCCAGGATGTCGAGTCCAGACGGCAACACTGGGACTTGAAGATCTATGGCGACAAGGCGGAGTCGGACGCGATGCTAAAGCGCATGCACTCCCTCGTTACCTGCCGGCTAACCGGCCTGGACATCACCCTCAGTTGGATGTCCCGGCTAATGATGTCATTGCAGCAGCGAGCGCACAAGATGTGCTTCTACTCTGGCCGGCTGGACCCCACCCGGCTGTCGCGCCGCGATCCCTGATACCACAACCTGAAGGAGTGGGTGTGCACGATCACCAAGGAGCGGCTGCCGGAGGGCTGGACCTTCAGCCTGGCGCCCTACGACCGAGACAACCACGCACCCCGGGTCGGTTCTTTTAGCCGGAGTTTTCTTTCGTATTTCTTGCCCTTCGTTCTTGTTTTATCCGACTAATCTCTTGTATTCGGCAGATATTCCCTTGCATCCTTCGCGAGGAGGGTGAGGTCCCCCTCGAGGCGTTCACGCCTGACTTGCCCGAGCCGCGTGCTCAGCGGTCTGGCGAGGAGTCGGATAGGGACGGGGATGCCTTCCCCAGCCGGAACGACGAACCGGCCACCGATCCCCACGTGGAGGTTGATAAGGAGGAGGAGGAGGCCGCGCCGGCCTCTGATCCAGTGCACCGCCCTGCGACGGACGGTGAAGCGGGCGGGAGCGGCTCCAGCCGTTCCAGCTCTAGCCGGCCTGCCGCGGAGGAGCCAGCCCCCAAGAGGAGCCAGACCAGCGCCCTTCCGCCGAGCCGCCTTGGCCGGGAGAAGGGGCTGTCTCCGGTTGTGCAGGGGTACATCCTTCCTCCCTTTTCTTTCACCATCTTCTACTTGTTTCTTTTTCTCCCTTTCTGCCTTTGGCTTATTTGCTTTTCTTTCCTTCTTCACCTCTACTGTCTTCTTAGCATGCTGGTCTCCTTTGGAGCCACGAGCCCGGCGCGAGCACCGACCGGGTCGCCACCCCGTGCTCCGACCACGTCTGCCGGTACCCCTCCTTCTCCCGCGGCACTGCCTCCACCGCCGCCTCGGGCTGAACCGGCTGCCTCAGCCGGAGCGGAGGGTCCTCAGCCGGACGTGGTGGCCGAGCCGGAAGAGGAGGGTTCTCAGTCGGGTGGCTCTTCCGCGCGCGTGAGGGGCTGCGACCAGCAAGGAACTCGTGGTTGTCAGCGACGACAACTCTGATGACGAGCCAGGAGAGGAGTGGAGGACAGCGGTGGTCGCCGTGAAGGAGTCCTTGGCTGTCAACGCCGTAGATGACGACGCCCTCTGCCACCTCGCTGACAGATCTCGCTGCCACCCTCAAACTGGTGGTGAAGGAGATCCGGCTGCTAGAGGCCGCAGCCGACGGGAACCGGTCCTTGGAGCAGAAGCTTGCTACTGAATGGAACCTCTCAGAGTAAGTTTGCTTCATCCGGCTTGCTTTTTTTTGCTGATAACTGGCTTTGTCGCAGCTATCCTCGTGTGCGCTCAGCGCGAGATCGATCGCTTGAAGAAAGCGAACGACCGGCTGAGCAAGTCCAACTCCACTCTACGGCTGCAGAACAAGGATTGGCACGTGAAGGTAGACGGTCTAGAGGCCACCGTCAAGGAGTGCGACGCCTCGCTCGCCAGCCGGATCGAAGCCTTCAACCTTCTCAAGGCCCAGAACAAGGACCAAGAGAAGGAGATCAAGTGGCTGGCGACGAAGGAGAAGGCTCTAGTGGAGGAGCTGATGCAAGTTGGCCACACGGCTAAGGGTAAGTTCCTCTTTTCCGTCTCCCTTTCTTTCCGGATCTGGTAGCCGGATCTGACTCTCTTTTCTGACAGCGTTTATCCCGACATAGACCTGCTGGCGTACAACCGGCTGCAGGAGAACTAGCCGGGAGCGCAGCCGACGGCCTAGGAGCTCGTGGTCCTTCTTGGCAAAGAAGCTGCCAAGCTTCGTCAAGCGGCGCGGGACATCTTCTCATTCCTGTGGCCGGATGCTCCGGTTCCAGAGATGATGGCGCAACTGGCTGCAAAGTTGGGGGAGGTGCCGGCTGCGGTGGACCGGCTGCGGGACTTGGAGGCGTGAGCCGGAGCGGAGATTGCTCTGGCCCTCATGCTCTCCTGGTATAAGGATGCCCACGTCGAGAAGATCGACGGAGGCTTCTGCGCCGGCACCGACCTTGCTGCCATCCGCCAGGCCCATCCGAAGCTCCGAGGCTCCGCCATCAAGATTACCGACTACGTGGACCCTGACGAGGTGCTCACCGACTCGGAGTCCGTTGGTACTCCTGATGTGGAAGCCCCAACGCAGCCGGCTACGGGATCGAGCGCCGCGCCTCCTCCTCCGCCTGAAGCTTCCGCCAGCCAAGACGCTCCTCACGGGAAGGGTCCTGCCGCCTAGCCACTGCCCCGGGATGTCGGGTGTATTTGTCTTGTTTAATTCTGTTTTAAACTTGTCTGTTCGTACCGGCTGCCTCTGGCGCCGGGTAAACTTTACGGGAGCTTCGCCTCCTCCTTTTCTTTCCATGTTACTTTTGAATTGGCTTGATTTCCCCTCACCTTGTGTACTTTGCATTTTCTTTCAACATTTCGCCGATTGACTTTATCCGGCTGACTTCGCCTGGCTACACGCCTTTAGCCGGGAGAACTGCACCTCTAGTGGGGGCACGCTAGCGCACCCACTGGGTGTAGCCCCCGAGATTCGTAGTAGCTGGCGTAGCCAGGTGCTTCGAATCTTCCTTCTTTTCCCAAATCTTCTAACTTTATCCGAGTAGACTCGTCTTAGTCGGCTGCTTTTGCTTGCTGAATAGCTTCAGCCGGGGGAACTAACATTCCGGTGGGGGCACACGAGCGCACCCACTGGGTGTAGCCCCCAAGATTCGGAGTGGCTGGCGTGGCCAGGTGCTTCGAATCTTCTTTGTCTTCTCTTGCTCCTGCCCTTGCCCTCACCTGGGCTCCGAACGGCCGGCTAAACGCCTTTAGCCGGTCGGGAACTACAATATTCCACTGGGGGCGTGTGAGCGCACCCAGTGGGTGTAGCCCTCGAGATTCGGAGTGCTTGATGAAGGCAAGGACTTCGAATCTTCCTCTCTTTTCTTCCTGAATTCTGACTCAAGGTAGCCGTACAAGAATATACATACACATACAGCCTCACATGTTAATAGGTTAGTCTGCCAAATTGTAGCCGGAAAGCGGATTTGTTTTTTGAAAACTAGCTCGCGCCTTTCTGGACACTTGGTCGCTTTCCCGTGTGTTTTGTTGTTTTCGCTGCGTCCTTGCCGGGCAGCCGGGTTGCGTTCTGCAGCTGGAATCGAAGGGAGCTGACAATACATCGTGCACGGTACTGACGGCTTAGTAACCGGATTGCCTTAAGCTAGTTGCAAGGCCGGGACGCCCGGTCTGTCGCGTCTCCTCCCCGTCTTTCATGTGGGATGCCTCGGGCTTTTGCTCTTGCTAGCCGGACAGCCGGGTTGCGGTCTGTAGCTGAGACGAAGAGTGGGCCTCTGGCATCGTTGCACACTACTCAGTCGGTTTGTTGACTTAGCAAGCCGGGCCAGCTGGCAAGCCCCCGGGTAGGGGTTGCCGGAGTTGGAAAACCATAACCAGAAAATAGGTACAAACACATTTCTAGCAAGGAGCCCCCGAGCATCTCGTAGGGGTCCGCATTTTCATTCATAGGGTTTGCAGGATACATACACTGTCTGGCGACTAGGTGTAAAACGGGCGCAGCATGGCCGTGTTCCAGGGGCGCTCGGTCTCCTCGTCTGATTTGTCCATCTTGTTCTTACGCGGCTGCTACGCATCGATGAGGTAGTAGGAGTCGTTGGGCAGCGCCCGACTGATGATGACGGGGCCCTCCCAAGGTGGTGATAGCTTGTGCATGCCCTTCGTGTCTTGCACCAGCCGGAGAACCAGGTTGCCCTCGCGGAACGCGACTGGGTGGATCCGGCCTAAATGGTAGCGGCGTAGTCGTTGATGGTACAGGGCTGACCTGGACAAAGCCAGCTCGTGGGCCTCCTCCAGGAGGTCCACTCCGTCCTCCTGCGCCTCCTAGTTGGCCTTTTCATCGTATAGGAGCTTGCGCGGGGAGTCGAACTCGATGTCCGCGGAGAGGACGGCTTCCGATTCGTAGACCAGGAAGAACGGGGTGTAGCCGGTTGATCTATTCGGCATGGTGCGAAGGCTCCATAGCACAGCCGGAAGCTCCTTGATCCAGCATCCGAGTGACCGCTCCAACGGCTTGATGAGGCGTGGCTTGATGCCGGCTAGCACCAAACCGTTTGCTCTTTCGACTTGCCCGTTGGACTGCGGGTGCGCGACGGAGGCAAGGTCCAGCTGGATACCCTTGTTGCCGCGGAATCGGGCGAAGGCCCCCTTGGCAAAGTTCGTGCCATTGTCGGTGATGATGTTGTTGGGGTAGCCGAACCGATTGATGATGTCGGTGAAGAAGGTGACGATTGTCGCCCTGTCCAGCTTCCGGATGGGCTTGGCCTCGATCCACTTCGTGAATTTGTCCACCGCCACCAGCAGATAGGTCATGCCCGCGTGTGCTCGCTTGAAGGGACCGACCATGTCGAGGCCCCAAACCGCGAATGGCCAAGTAATCGGTATGGTCTTGAGTACCAAAGTTGGCATGTGCCTGAGCTACCCGAAGCGCTGGCACCCATTGCACGCGCGGACCAGTTTCTCAGCGTCCTCGAGGGCGGTGGGCCAATAGAAGCCATGGCGAAACTCCTTGGCGACTATCACCCTTGACGAAGCATGGTGCCCGCACTCGCACTGGTGGATGTCCTTGAGTAGCCGGTAGCCCGTGTCCACATCGATACACCTTTGGAAAATGCCGGATACGCTGTGCTTGTACAGTTCGCCGTTGATGATGGTGTATGTGTGCGCGTGGCGCCGGATTTGCCTGGCTTCCACCTCGTCATCCGGGAGTTCCCCATTGGCGATGTAGTTCATGAAGGGATGCGCCCAGGATGGCACTTCCCGAATGACGAGGATGCTTCCGCTCTACAGTTGATGGTTGTTAGGGGCCGTCCGGGTGACGTACCCGGGACGATAGTCCCCGAGCCGCTTGACGAGCCGGTAGCCCCCGGGTATTGTGAACCGGAGGGTACCGCCTTGCCGGAGTTGGTGTGGGTCTTCTTCTTTGGAGGTTCTGCCTGCTCCGCTTCTGCTGCTCCGTCAGCCGAAGCGCTCCCTGCCCAGATGATGGAGTCTGACTCAGGTGACGGGTTGATGGAGGGCTTGTGCAGGTGCTCCAAGGAGACCCCATGTGGGATCGCCTGCCTAGTGGATCCGATTTGGGCGAGCGAATCGGCTGCCTCATTGTTGACGCGGGGGACATGGTGGAATGCGCATCTGTCGAAGGAGGCGTTGAGCTTCCAGATGTGGAACCGGTAGAGGGCCATGTTTGCATCTCTGGCGTCCCATTCTCCGGATACTTGCTGCACCACCAGATCCGAATCGCCGAAGCAAAGGATCCGGTTGACACCAATCTCCTTGGCTAGCCGAAGTCCGTGCGCCAGTGCCTCGTATTCGGCTATGTTGTTGGAGGCCTTGAAGTGGATCTGCAGTACGTACTCTAGCCGGTCTCCCTTGGGCGAGGTGAGCACGATGCCGGCTCCCAAGCCCCCGAGCATCTTCGACCCGTCGAAGTGCATCTTCCAGTGGTCCGAATCCGGAACCGGTGGGAGATACTGGGTCTCGGCCTAGTCGACGAGGAAGTTCGCCAATGCCTGCGACTTGATCGTGAGTCGGGGCTCGTACTGGATGGAGTAGGCGGTGAGCTCGATGGCCCACTTCGCGACTCGGTCGGTGGCATCTTTGTTGCTGATGATTTCCGAAAGGGATGCGGTGCACACGACCTTAATCGGATGTTCCTGGAAGTAGTGCTTGAGCTTCTTGCACGCCAGGTACACGTCGTAGCACATCTTCTGGTAGTGGGGGTAGTTCTGCTTGGAGAGGGAGAGAACCTCGCTGAGGTAGTAGACGGTCCTCTGAACCGGCTGAGCCTTGCCTTCCTCGGGGCACTCCACCACCAGGACGACGCTGACGACCCGGCTGATGGCTGCTATATAGAGCAACATCGGCTCCTTGCTAGCCGGCGTGGCTAGAACTGGCGCTATGGATAACATGCGCTTGAGGTCATGAAATGCGGTGTCGTTTTGCAAAGTCCAGGAGAACTTGTCCGTCTTCTTCATCAGTTGGTACAACGGGAGTGCCTTCTCCCCCAGCCGACTGATGAAACGGCTGAGGGAGGCCAGGCATCCGGTGAACTTTTGGACTCCAAGCAGGCTCCTGGGTGGCTGCATCCTCTCGATGGCCGCGATCTTCTCCGGATTTGCCTCAATGCCTCGTTGTGATACGAGGAAACCAAGGAGCTAACCGGATGGCACTCCAAAGACGCACTTCTCCGGGTTCAGCTTCATCTGGTACTGACGGAGGTTTCCAAATGTCTCTCCTAGATCTTCGAGGAGGGTGCGCTTCTCCTTGGTCTTGATGACCACGTCGTCCACGTAGGTGTGCATGTTTCGGCCTATCTGCGAGTGCAAGCACTTCTGCATGCAACGCTGATAGGTAGCGCATGCATTCTTTAGACCGAAAGGCATGGTTACATAGCAGAAAGCCACGTAGGGGTGATAAATGATGTCTTAATCTGATCAGCCGGGTTTAACCGGATCTGATTGTAACCGGAATAGCAATCTAGAAAAGACAACAAATCACAGCCGGCCGTGGAATCGATGACTTGATCGATACGGGGGCAGGCGAAGGGGTATTTCGGGCATGCCTTATTCAGGCTGGTGTAGTCGATACACATGCGCCAGGTCTTGTTCTTCTTCAGCACCAGGACTGGGTTCGCCAGCCAATCCGGGTGGTATACTTCCATGATGAACCCGGCTGCAAGGAGCCGGGTGATCTCGTCACCGATTATCTTCCTCTTCTCTTCTGCGAACCGGCGCAGAGGTTGCTTGACCGGATTGGCATCTGGCCGCACATGAAGTGAGTGCTCGGCGAACTCCCTCGGCACACCTGGCATGTCCTTGGGGGACCATGCAAAGATGTCCCGATTCTCACGGAGGAAGTCGACGAGCGCACCTTCCTATTTGCTGTCCAAGTTGGCACCAATGGTGAAGAACTTGGTCGGGTCGGAGGGGTTGAGCAGGATCCTCTTCGTCTCCTTTGTCGGCTAGAAAGCTCCTTCTCCAACCGGTTTGCTGCTAGCCGGTATGTCCTGCTGGGCCATGGCCACATTGCGCATGATCACGCGCTTCTCCTCGGCTATGATGAGGGCCTCTGCTAGTTTGGAACTGGCTGAGGCGCACTCCATCGACCGCTTGAAGCAGCCGGCGATGGTGATCACGCCGTTGGGTCCCGGCATCTTCGTCTTGAGATATGCATAGTGGGGGACGACCATGAACTTGGCGAGGGCGGGCGCCCGAGGAGAGCATGATAGGAGCTCGTCAGGTTTACCACCTCAAACCAGATCGGTTCGCGGCGGAAGTTCTCCTCGGTCCCGAAGATGACGTCCAGTTAGAGTTTACCCAGTGGGGCGCAGGCTGGCCCCGGCAGTACGCCGTGGAACGTTGTGGTAGTCGGGCGCAGGTCGCATTCGCGAATGCCCAGATTTTCCAGCGAGGACTAGTAGAGGAGGTTGAGGCTTCTGCCTCCGTTGATGAGGACGCGCGAGAAATCGGCAGGTACGCACGTTGGAGACAATGACGGGGTCGAGCACCATGGCGTAGCCCCCGGGAGTTGGCAGCTGCTTCGGCTGGTCTGCGCGGCTCCAGGTGATGGGGATTTCCGGCCAGTTCAGGTACTGGGGGACCGGAGAGATGATGGTGTTGACCTCCTTGGAGCGTCGCTTGTGGCTGTGCTTGTCGTCCAGCTCCATCTCGAAGATGTGGTAGGCGGCGTTCGACTGGGGGTAGCCGTTGTTGTTGCCGCCGTTGCCGTCGTTACCATCATTACTGGCTCCTCTAGCCGGTGGTGGTGGTCCACCAGGAGGGGGCGGGGGGAGACGAGGCTGGTTACCCTGGTCTTTTAGCTGGTGGGTCTAGCTGCAATTCCGGGTGGTATGCGTAGCCGGTTTGAAGGGACCGTTGTGCCCCTTGCACAGGCCATCAAACATCTGGTCGAAGGTGAGCCGTGGCTTCTGCCTCCTTGCGCCATTAGCCGGTGCGTTGGGCGCGCCCTCTACACCATTGACCTGCTGCGCGTGGTAGCGGGGCTTCTGTTGTCCGGCTTGGCGGTCCCCATGGAACCGGTTGTCGTTGCCATGGCGCCTGGAGGATCCGCCTTCGTCCGCCGGATTTCTCGGACGGTCACGAGTCGGCTCCACGGGAGTCGGTCGCCCGTCCGAATTTACTTGGAGGGGCTTCTTCATGGCGGCATCCGCCATGGCGTACTGGTCCGCAACCGTCATGATCTCCGCCATGGTTTTCGGCTCGTCACACAGTAGCCGGTGGCGAAGCATGGTGCCTTCTCGGCAACCCTCGATGAAGAAGCTGATGGCCTGGCTCTCCAGGATGCCCTCGCAGGTGTTGCACAGCTCCGTCCACTTGGCGAGGTACTCGCAGTCAGTCTCGTGGTCACCCTAGACGCACAAGGCCAGGTCGCGTGGGCGTCCCAGACGCTTGTACGTGCCGTTGAAGTTGCGGACGAACACCTTCTCGAAGTCTGGCCATGCGTTGATTCTGTTGGGCGCAAGGCTGTTGAGCCACGTCCTTGCCAACCCGGTTAGCATAAGAGGCACGTAGTGCACGGCTGTGCACTTGTTCCCATGGGTGATGTTGACTGCCGTAGCATAGTCGGTCAGCCAATCTTCCGGCTTCATGCTGCTGTTGTACTTGGGGGTGTCCCTGGGCAAGGAGAACTTATCCGGAAACGGCTCATTCCGGATGCGGGGTCAGAAACAAACCGGGCTGGTAGAGTCTTCTTCCTCCATGACGCGTGCTTGAGCAAGGAGCTCGATGCGGTCGCGGGCATCTGGGCAATCCGGGTTGGGCGCTCCCACCCGGCCCGAGAGACGGAAACCGGCGGGTCTAGGTGCTCCGGTTGGTGGAGGGGGAGGCGGTGGGTTGCTATTCACCGTTTGCTCCTGGCGCGGCTGGCCCTTGTTGCTAGAGCAGCGACGCCTGCTGCGGGCCTTAGCCGGCTGAGGGGAGGATGCCTGTTGGGTGTTGCGCGGCGCGCCCCTGCTGTTGACAGGCAGCTTGCTCCCCCTGGAGTAGCTGGTGTCCTCCTGCATCAGCCGGTTGGCATCAGCCTGCTCGTCCGCGATGCGGAGGAGCTCCTGCACGCGAGCATGCTGGCGGGCTCGCTCCTCGCCCTCCAGATTGGGCAGCTCTTCTGCCGCGGCTCGCGCCGCGTGCAAGTTCTTGATGGGCGTGATGTAGGTGAGCCGGATGAGGGCGGGCGCGGGATCCGGATCCCCATCCTTTTCCATCCTGCCGCCTAGCTCGCCGCCCCGGCGCCGTACCTGCCGCGCCGGCTCGGCTCCGTGGTAGCCGGAGTGAAGCCGTGCGCGCGGTCGTACTCGTGCTGGGTGATCTCGAGTTGCTTGCGGGTTGCCGCCAGCTCCATGGCCTCCTGGAGGAGGATGTGTCTCTCCATGGCGAAGTTGGCTTCCGCCTCCTCCGGGTTATCCCTGAGGTTAACCGGCGTCAGGAGCCGATCGATGGCGTCCTCCACTGGGTTCCGAGGGTGTGGAGGCGCGGAAGTTCCAACCTCGTCCGCGCCTTGCTCCCGCGGTTGGCGGGGATGAGAGCTGGAGCCGGCCATCATGACCTCCACGCCGCAGGGAGCGACGGAGGCGC
This sequence comes from Avena eriantha, assembly GCA_910589775.1. Lineage (NCBI taxonomy): Eukaryota > Viridiplantae > Streptophyta > Magnoliopsida > Poales > Poaceae > Avena > Avena eriantha. The sequence goes on from OU342744.1 coordinate 372,562,624, forward strand.
TACCGCCCGGACGCGGTAGCTCCGCGATAGAGACGATCTCCCTAGGGAAACGCTCCGGAACGGTGGCGACGTAGACGGGGAGGTCGCCGAAGAGCAGGATGGAGTCGTTCGCCGGGAAGGAGGTTCCGGCGAAGCAGGTAACTACAAGTGCTCCTCGAGCTGTGTTCTCTAGCTACTGCCTTAAATGCACTGAGGCCAACCCTTGCTACTGAGGCCTTGCCTCTCCTTATATAGGCAGAGAGGCGACGGTCTCCCTGCCCAGTCTGACAGGCGGGCCCCACAGGCGGGTCCCAGCCGACTGGTCATCTATAGTATCCGGTACGATATGTCCCATCGGAGTATGAGCGGTATGGCTTTCGTAGGCATAGTGGACGCTGTGCGAGCCTGTCGTCAGCATCGGGCCACTGTTCCTGTGTCATCCTCGCAAAGTCTTCGGTATGGCCGAGTAGTTGCCGGTCTTGTCGTCGTCCAGGGCGTACCGTGCACTAATACGCACGTCGTCCTGTCTCTTTGATTGGTTCCGGCTACATCGCCGTAGCCGGCTGCTTCTTCTCGATCTGGATACCGTGCAATAGTCGGCCTGGCTTGCTTTGTCCGGCTGCATCTGGCCAGCCGGATGCGACCCGACTGCCCTGTTTCTTGTCCGGTAGGGGTATCTGGGGATCATCCCCCTGACAGTTCATGAAAAGAACAGACATGCAATGACACTGTGTGTGGTTCATGAAAATAACAGACATGCAATGACTCTAGCTGTGGTTCATGAAAAGAACACACATGCAATGACACTGGGTGTGGTTCATGAAAAGAACAAACATGCAATGACACTGGTGGATCCTTATGTGGTTCATGAAAAGAATAGACATGCAATGACACCGGGTGTGGTTCATGAAAAGTACTGACATAGTGCCACTGGGTGTGGTTCATGAAAAGAACAGACATACAATGACTCTAGTTGTGGTTCATGAAAAGAACACATTTGCAATGACACTGGGTGTGGTTCATGAAAAGAACACACATGCAATGACACTGGTGGATCCTTATGTGTGGTTTGTGAGAAGAACAGACATGCAATCACACTGGTGGATCGTTATGTGGTTTGTTTAGAAGAACAGACATGCAATGACTCTAGCTGTGGTTCATGAAAAGAACACACAAGCAATGACTCTAGCTGTGGTTCATGAAAAGAACACACATGCAATGACACTGGGTGTGGTTCATGAAAAGAACAGACATGCAATGACACTGGCGGATCCTTATGTGGTTCATGAAAAGAACAGACATGCAGTGACACCGGGTGTGGTTCATGAAAACAACAGACATGCACTGACACTGGGTGTGGTTCATGAAAAGAACAGACATGCAATGATTCTAGCTGTGGTTCATGAAAAGAACACACATGCAATGACACTGGGTGTGGTTCATTAGAAGAACACAAATCCAATGACACTGGTGGATCCTTATGTGTGGTTCATGAAAAGAACTGACATGCAATGACACTGGTGGATCCTTATGTGGTTTGTTTAGAAGAACAGACATGCACTGACACTGGGTGTGGTTCATGAAAAGAACAGACATGCAATGACACTGGTGGATTCTTATGTGGTTTGTTTAGAAGAACAAACATGCAATGACACTGGTGGATCCTTATGTGGTTTGTTTAGAAGAACAGACATGCAATGACATGTAATTTGATGTATCCACGATGTATTTCATTGTACAAGACACTTTCCATTTTTATACTACTCAGTTTTGCCCTTGGTTTTATGTGGTACTACTTAGTTTTGCCCCCCTCTCTCTATCTTTTGTAGAAGCCCAAACCTATGCTCACCCTGTCTGCTACTCCCCGATTCATTGTCACAGTTGTCACGCGGATCGTGCGCACCAACCGTTGATTCTGTGCGATCCAACGATGATCGTTGCACACGTTGTGCCCTTCATAGTACAGCGTGAGACAACACGGAAGACTCCCTCCGCGAGACTTCTACAGGAAGGAACACGATGCCATCCATGGAAAAAGTCGTCAAGCGGTCATGTCAAGTTTAATCAAGTCTGAAAAGCCTACTACTGCTACTACAACTCATGCACAGGGCAACGGGGTCATCGAGTGCACGGTTGTCGATGGGACGCTGCAATTTATTGCCACTTGATTTTAATAAGACATATCCCATTTTTACGCAGCGCTCTCAATCTCACTTCCAACTGGGCCCTACCACTAGTAACTTCCATGAGTCAAGGGCCCCCTTCGAATAGATCTAACGTTGCTACAAATTAGTTCTGTGCCACTTGCATGCAATGGAATCGAGGTCTTCCATGAGCGTGTTTTCAATGCAACTCTAAAGTAGAGATCGTGGCTGCTTCTAAATAAAAAGGGAACCGAAAAAAGGGTGGAGATCGTGGTAGCCCCCGCCCACCACACGTGTCCACTCGAGGACTACGAATGGTCCAGTGTTTATAACCCCCTCGACCTTCTTCTTCCATGAGCTCGTGTCATTCCCCCCCCCCTCAGTTTGTCTAGTCCCAAGACCCCAATCTACACCTGCCGCGCACGCCGAAGCTCCCTCGTTTGCACTACCTCCTTCCCTTGGTGCGTCATGAAGCGTACGCGTGGAGACGATCCAGAGGTGAAGCCAGTTGAAGGCGCAGCAGCAGATGGCTCGGTCGTCGCCAAGCAGGCGGAGGCGTCTTCTCTCGGCAGGAACGCCGCGCCGTCGAGGGTGCGAACTCATCCGTCCAGCCAGTAGCCATCGCCGCCGAGCAGCAGGTGGTAGCCGTTGCCGCCGAGCAGCAGGTGGTAGCCATCACCGCCGAGCAACAGGTAGTAGTCGTGACCGTCGAGCAGCCGGTGGCCGACAACGTCGTGGACGACAACATCGTGGTGCCAACGGCAGATCTAGATGGGGGCAGGTGGCAGGCAGAGGCAATCCGGTGATCTACATCGACGAGCCCATCGCCGTTCAAGAAATCTTCGACGCAATCGCGGAGAATGATGAGTTCGAGGAGGAGGTCTCTGATGAGGAGTCTGAGTACTACATTGCTAGCTTCTCTAGTCGCAGCCGCAGTTTTCACTATTCATACATAGGATTTTCTTAATCGTGTACAGATTCTTTTGCTCTTGAAGTAGGGTAGTATATATATGATTTGATCGGTTGATTGATGCATCTGCCATCTAGTCACAAAACCCCAATCCGTCTAGTCACAAAACCCCAATCTGCTCATCTGCCATCTAGTTGAGTTTGCTAGTTGAGTGTTGATTTCGATACACAGCGGGCCTATAACATTACATTTCTATTCCTTATTGAGCCCAATGATTCAATTTTGCCCCAAAATAGTGCAAGGGCATCTGATGGTCTCGTTTTCTTAGGGATGGTTAGTGGCCCTGAGGCAGCAATGCACATAAACAATATAGGTTGTGTTGTTTGTACTTTGGTTCTCCGACTCCATCGCTGAAAAAAATGAGGCCCTAATTTTTTGTCTCATATGGAACCTAAATATATAATGTTTGTATTGTTTTTGATCTATGAATGCATTGTATGATGCATTTGTATATCCCTGAATAATGTTTTGTATGATTACATTTCAATTTCTTATTGTGGCCAATGATTCAAATTTGCCCCAAAGAGAGGCAAACACATTGGTGTCAAAAAATTTCAGGGATGAGTGAGTGAACCTGGGGCCATGTACAAGATCAATATAAGCTGTGCAATTGTTACTTGGTTCGCTTACGCCATCTCTGTAAAAACTTATGAGGCTGCAATCTTTATTCTACATTCATAGAACTATGATGTTTGAATTATCTATTCCATGCATTCATAGTGTATAAGAATTACATTTTAGTTTGTGACCGAGGCCGATGATTGAAATTTTCCCCAAAAGAGTTCAAGGGGAGACACATATGGTGGTGTCGTGTTTTAGGGATGGGTTCGTGAACCTGAGGCAGCAATGCACACAAACAATATAGGTTGTGTTGTTGGTACTTTGGTTCTCCAACTCCATCTTTGAAACAAATTATGAGGCCCTTGATTTATTCTCATATGGAACTACATATATGATCCTTGAATTGTTTCTGATCTTTTAATGATTGGTATGATGCATATGTATATGAATGGTTTTGATCATAAGTATTTTTAACATGTACCTGAAGATTAATTGTTTGGTTTTTTATTTATAAGTACAATATTTAGGCTTGTTTTTGTACCTGACTATGTATATCCCTGAATAATGTTTTGTACAATTACATTTCATATTCTTATTGTGGCCAATGATTCAAATTTGCCCCAAAGAGAGGAAGACACATTGGTGTCAGATTTTTTCAGGGATGAGTGAGCGAACCTGGGACCATGTACAAGAACAATATAAGCTATGCAGTTGTTACTTGGTTCGCTCACGCCATCCCTGAATAAACTTATGAGGCTGCAATCTTTATTCTACATTCATAGAACTATGATATTCGAATTATCTATTCCATGCATTCATAGTGTATAAGAATTACATTTTAGTTTATCACCTAGGCTGATGATTGAAATTTGCCCCAAAAGAGTTCAAGGGAGACACGTATGATGGTGTCGTGTTTTTGGGGTGGGTTGGTGAACCTGAGGCAGCAATGCACACAAACAATATAGGTTGTGCTGTTGGTACTTTGGTTCTCCTACTCCATCTCTGAAACAAATTATGAGGCCCTTGATTTATTCTCATATGGAACTACATATATGGTCCTTGAATTGTTTCTAATCTTTTAATGATTGGTATGATGCATATGTATATGAATGGTTTTGATCATAAGTATTTTTAACATGTACCTGAAGATTAATTGTTTGGTTTTTTATTATAATTACAATATTTAGGCTTGCTTTTGTACCTAACTATGTATATCCCTGAATAATGTTTTGTACGATTACATTTCAATTTCTTATTGTGGCCAATGATTCAAATTTGCCCCAAAAGAGAGGCAGACACATTGGCGTCAGATTTTTTCAGGGACGAGTTAGTGAACCTGGGGCAATGTATAAGAACAATGTAGGCTGTGCAATTGTTACTTGGTTCACTTACGCCGTCCCTGTAGAAACTTATGAGGCCTTAATCTTTATTCTACATTCATAGAACTATGATATTCGAATTACCTATTCCATGCATTCAGTGTATAAGAATTATATTTTAGTTTGTCACCGAGGCCGATGATTGATGCCCCAAAAGAGTTCAAGGGGAGACACATATGACGGTGTCGTGTTTTAGGGATGGGTGGGTGAACCTGAGACAGCAATGCACACAAACAATATAGGTTGTGCTGTTGGTACTTTGATTCGCCAACTCCATCTCTGAAACAAATTATGAGGCCCTAGATTTATTCGCATATGGAACTACATATATGATCCTTGAATTGTTTCTGATCTTTTAATGATTGGTATGATGCATATGTATACGAATGGTTTTGATCATAAGTATTTCTAACATGCACCTGAAGATTAATTGTTTTTTTTATTTATAATTACAATATTTAGGCTTGTTTTTGTACCTGACTATGTATATCCCTGAATAATGTTTTGTACGATTACATTTCAATTTCTTATTGTGGCCAATGATTCAAATTTGTCCTAAAAGAGAGGCAGACACATTGGTGTCAGATTTTTCAGGGATGAGTTAGTGAACCTAGGGCGATGTACAATATTACAGGTTGTGCAATTGTTACTTGGTTCACCTACTCCATCCTTGAAGAAACTTATGAGGCCCCTAGATTTATCCTACATTCACTCTGATGCAATTATTTGTCATTGTGTTGAGATGAAATGATATATGAACCGATCAAATTATTGCTGAGATGCTTTATCTTTGATATCCACAGATATATTGTCTTACATATACATGTTGTCAATTCTTGAGTTGTAATACAATTCAATCATATGTATGAGTTCTAAGTTATGTTCTTAAAAATCAACTGGAGGATGATGATGACGTGGATGATAGCAAGGAATCCAGGGACAACAAGAGCCGCTACGTGCTGAGGCGGGTACGGTGTGGGCTAATCCGTTTCCACCGTAGGGGGAGACTATTTTGCCCATTCTGTGGCAGAGCAATCAACGTGGACCTCAACAGCATGATCCAGCACGCGGAGGGCGTTGGCAGAGGCAGAGGCAGAAGCCATATGCCGATTACCTTGGCGCGGCACGCAGCCTACGGCAAATTCCTCTAGGAGTATGTCAAGACTGGCATGTATCCCATCGACTAGGCTGTCGCTGCCTCCTGCTGATAAACCCCTGCCCTGCTAGGCGTCTCCGTGTCTTGGCCTCCTGTTGTAGCCCCTGCTTTTATTATGTTCTAGTTAATTATTACCTGTGTGTGGCATGTAAGACAATATATCCATGGTGTCTCTAGTGAACCTTCTATATTAATCTACTCCTTTATATGGAGTGCCTTAAAGTTTCTAGTGTTCAATTATATTTACTGATCATGGTCATGCACACTACAAAATATTTCTAGTGCTCGATTATATTATAATTGTCAAGAAATACATCAACAAGTTAAATTAGTCGAAATTTTGTATTGAAGTAACTAAATGTATCACACACATAATAAACTAGAAACTAAAATCTAGTTCAAACACATAATGTATCACCACCACTTGTTGTCGTCCTTGACTTGCTTCCCCTTCAACCGCTTGATGTCGCCACCGTCCCAAGATCCCTGCTCGTCTTGAAACCGCTTTCTGTCCTCCTCGCGCTTCTTCTCCTAGGCTAGCTTGCAACCAGGGCATAGCTCTCTCGCAAAAAACCACGCCTTAACCATCCCATCTTTCATGGTAATGAGCTTACTGTACAACTCGTACGCCATGTAGGCGGCTCTGGCTGCATACTCGAGGCGCACCTGGCTCATCGGCTTCCACTCCCAGTAGTCGTGATCGAGTCACTTCAATTTCTTCAGTTTTTCATAGGATTTATCGATGATTTCCGCTGCCAGATCACCAATGCCATCCTTCCCTAGGTATGATTTGATCTTGTACAAATTTTGGATGTCGATGTGGTGCCCCTCTGGGAGTTTTATCAACGCACGAGAAAGCATAATTGTGTCATTTATGATATCCACGCTAGTGAAAGTTATCCCTTTCCTACACAAGAACTCGACCAGAGCTGGACAACGCATCTCAGTTGGTTTACTCCTGCACTTAGATGGTTCTAGGGATGTAAGGGAACAAGGGATGCAAAAGTGGTGATCTCAAATTTAAATTTCACATACCTGCAGAAGTGGTAAACGAGGACCTCCTCATGTATGGCGATTTGCACGACAACGATCTCTTGTGGAGGATTTTTTCGCTTATTTGCACAGGCGTACTCCAAGTCTAGCCCCACAAGCTTGTGCTTCTCTTTCTCAAGCAATTTCTCAAACCTGGCGAGAGTTGTCTCCACAGTCGCTTCATCATTTGTGTACACCACTGTCAAAGTCGTGGTGCCATGGGCAGGGACCAAGTGGGTCTCTGTTCTGTGTTTCCCATCGTCCGTGCCTGTAAGGAAATGGGTGAAAGGAAATGCCTGCAAGGAACTGCCTGCGAGAGGAAGAAGAAGATGAACCGACGGTTCCAGAACAGAGGAAGAAGAAGCACCCAGGAAAAACTGCAGAGGAATGACTGAGGAAGAGGAATGACTACAGAAGAAACGTGGTAATGGCAACTTTCGGTTCGAGAACTCACCGTGGTTACGTGGAGATCGTGGCAGTGCTGCCGGTTCAACAAGTGGGGCCAGTTCCTGCGAGAATATGAAATTAGCTGTGCATTTTTCTATGCGAGAAATTGAGAGAAGTCATTTATATTTCGTCTTTCATAATTAAACATAATGAAGTTGGTACAGCCCAAGAGATTTAAATAAAAGAGATTTGCTAGTTTAACAAACAACAACACTTACAGGCCCAACATGGCAGAACTTGGAGGTCCCCAGAACTTGAGCTACCACAGAGACCTCAGCAGAGGTGGCAGAATTAGTGCGGGTGCAACCACGGCGACGACGAGCTCGGATTCTAGAGGAGGAAAACAGAACCGAGCATGGTCGACAAGGTGATAGATCTCACCGGGAACCAATTCTCGTCCCCGACCGTGCCATGGGTGTGTCCACGGTGAGGGCGAGCCCCGACTCGGGATGGGGAGGAGAGCGGGGCCGAGCAGCTTCGTCATGTCCCAGCTCTGCGCCATGTCCGCGACCACAGATTGCCGCTCCGGGGAAGAAGACGCGTAACGGATGCAGGCGCCAACGCTCCAAGCCTACATGGAGGAGAACTGGGCCGAGTAGGTCGTCCATGTCCCAGCTCCGCGCCATGGCTACGATGCCCCACAGGTTGCTGCTCCGGGGAAGAAGAAGACGCGTAATGGATGCAGGCGCCAACGCTGCAAGCCTAATTGACACCTAAGCAACGGGAGCGACAGGAGCGACATAACGGCGAGAACTGATAGGGGGCCCCAACTTGACGCCCGTTAGCCTGATTTTTTGTATTGAAATGTAAAGTTGAATTCGTGCCAAAAAAGACCCTCCGAGTATTTGGCACACCAACTATAGTCATCGCTGATGATTTCAGGGAACTTGGGTATCGCGTTGCCTGGACACCCTAACTTTCAGGCCGCAAAATAATATTCTCTATCGGCGCGTGCCGACAACTTCTGGCGCCGACCGAACGGCGCCTCTGTGAGATATTCCGGTTTGACTGGAATTTCCAGCGCCGATTCCGGCACCGCCGAGCTTATTGCCGGAATCGCCCCCCTGGACACCGACGTGGGTTTGATACCCGAGAATATTCCCATTTCGCGCAGTTTTTACCTTTTTATGCCTAAAGTACCCTTGAACTAGTGGCTCGCCTATATATAGTCCCCCACACCCATTGTAAACCCTAGGCATGATATCTGGAATTAGTGGAAACCCCTTGTGGATCTATCTAGTTCTTGCCTCATGCTCCTTTGACAAAGGAGCAACAAATATCCCAAACCTCATTGGAGTTTGCATCGTGCCTCCGCGTTGTACAAGGCCTAGGCATCGGAGAACCTTTGCCTAGACATCAAGATCTCACTGAGTCTCCCATCTCGCCGTGCCGGTTCGAGAGAGAGAGAGAGAGAGAGAGAGATCCCCGCCCGACGCCGATCCTAGGGATTGCACCAGACCGGTAGCCGTCGGCGTGAGCAATTGGCTTGTATCGTGTCTTCGTGGTGTGTGTGTGTTCATCGTGTTCTTCGTGTGTGAGTTTGTGGATTCGCTCTCTCCCTCACCTCCACACCTCCTCTGCCTCGATTTTAAGGAATTCGTGAAAGATCGGGCCACCCTCGAGGTCAGCCCTCAACATATTGGTATCAGAGCTTCATTGCTCATGAATTCCCCCACAAAATTTTCTTCTATCCACCAAAAATTTGAAAATCCCCAAAAAAGAGCCCCAAATTTGCCTTCGGATCGATCTCTGGATTTGGTGCGTTTTTCGTGGTTTTGATCTACAGATCTGTTGCTTTGGGTACCGATCTACCTTCCTAGAACCTTTTCCTAGCCCAATTTGGACAAATTTCCGAAAAATTTGACCGATTTGACTTTTGGAGTTCGTCACGAACTCAAACCGGCACAAGGCTCGGCGGACTGGCCCAGCTGCCGGCAATTTCGGCGACAGTTCCAGCAAACTGGAATAGCCCCTGGAATTTCCGGTGCCAGGCTCGACGCCGCTGGTTTGTCTGCCGAAAGTTTTGTTTAGCCCAATTTTGTCTATTTTCCTCTCGTGTTGTTCGTGTTTCATGTGTGTGTCGCCCAACTAACTTCAAGCTTCCACAACAATATTAACATTCCGCGCTCATTGACACCGTGACACCGAACATCATCCCCAACACCGGTAGAAACTCATCAATACCTAAGGTATAACTTGCTACACCTTGTTAACCCTTCTTCCTTGTGTGTATCTATCCTATGAGAGCAACTCATCTTGTGTTTGCCTAAGCATTGTGCACTTGTCCTTGGAAAGTGAGAGTGTGAGAGAAAATACAAGAGTTAACATAGTAGTATAGAAAGGGAGAAAAAGAATCCAAAAAAAGAGAAAAAGAAGAAGCAAAATAAAAAATAGAAAGCTACATAGTCTCACAATACAAAGAGAGTCTCAAGCTTGTAAGCACAGAGAGAAAAAGAGCGCGACTGAGGCAAGTGCACAAATCCGTTGCTTATTTCTCTTTTGGCGAACGAGTTGTGGTCTCTCCTTGCGTTGGCACGACACCGAGCGTAGTCTTCGTTAGGACCTTTTGTGCTCATTTTCATTGTCGTGCTAACCACATCCGTCTCCACGTGTGTGTATCCTAGTGTTTTGTAGATTGCCTCCTATTTGATTTTGATCTGTTGGTTCTCTACCACGTTTGACAATAACCTTTTCTTTGGATCGTTTTGTTTGGTTTTCCACAACCATAACCTTCCACCCATAGTTTTTGAGAGTTAGTTCTTTCTTTAGTGTGAGTTTTCTTTGCGTTTTCACTTTGCAAGCTAATAGCTCTCACTTGCGGTTTCTAGTTCGGTGCAATCCCCAAGGTGAGGTACAAGGCTAACACCACCATACTCCACTTCCATATAAAATCCTTGTGTGTTTTGCATAATGGATAGGCACGGTGAGTCGAGCCAACCACCTCCCCAAGAAGAAGAAAAAGGACCGTACATGACGCGCGCAAGTCACTTCATCGTCCGATAAGAGTTTCGTGAACATTGCCAAGCCCTTGAGATGTGACAAGATGAAGAATTTGGTGAGACGCAAGCCGGGTTCAAGAACATCGACAACCGCTTCGATGGTCTCGAAATACAAATGCACGCAATGCATCACAACTTTGGCCATCAAAATGAAGCGCTACAACGCTCCGTCGCAGAAACAAATGACAATCTTCGACGCCTCATCGACGGAATGGCAAGGCCATGCTCACGTGCATCAAGCTCTTCAAGTTCTTCGCGTCTTCATGTTCCTCTCCAACAAGATCTCCATCCAAGTGATCCAAGATGCAATGATGCCCCCGTGGTTGAAGATGGAAGTTCTTCCAACTACGTACCTTCTCCACGGCATGCCGCAACGTCAAGCTATGACGGTGATTTCTCTTCAAGCCCACAAGCAAGGCAAGAAGCACACCATCATCACGCAAGGACATTGGTGTTACAACAAGAGCAACCACAAGAGGAACCACAAGTCCACCACCATCACCCGTGACACGTACTTGACACAACAAGTGATGACTCCAATTTGGAAAATCAAGCTCGCCATCAACGTGAAGCTCTCCAAGATCCACCTCCTTGTCATCATCGTCATGAACGTTCGCACCGACACCATGGTCATCACGAGGCGCCTCCACCACCACGTCAAAACTTGGAGCACCAAGTGGTCCAAATTGAGCGACGCCCACCACGTCAAGACGCTCAAGACCATGATCTTCGCCGTGAGGCCCATGGGCCTAACCAACGTCACCAACCGCGGAACGAACCTCCACTTCGTCGTCAACCACGCCAAGAGGCTCCACACCCTCGCCACCATAAGGCCCAAGCGCCTCAACCACGTCAACAACCGCGCCAAGAGGAAGAGCAAGCTCCACAACAACAACATCGAGAGCAAGCTCCGCAACAAGATCACGAGAACCAAGTTCCACATCCTCAACCACAAGATCATCAAAAAGGTCACCAAGCTCGTCGCAATGACCGCAACGATGAAGAAACTTTTGGCAAACTCAAGTTCACAATGCCCAAGTTCACCGGATCTAATGACCCCGAAGAATACCTCTCGTGGGCACTCAAGGTCGACAAGATCTTCCGCATGCACAACTATAGCAACGAGAAGATGGTCGACATGGCTTCGCTTGAGTTTGATGATTACGCCAACCTTTGGTGGGAATAAGTTCAAGTTGCTCGTGATGCAAGACAAGAGCCGCCAATCACAACTTGGCATGACATGAAGGCTCATATGAGATCCCTCTTTGTCCCCGCGCATTACACGCGCGACCTCTTCAACAACCTTCAAGCGCTTCGTCAAGGGACAAAGACAATGGAAGAGTACTTCAAGGAAATGGAACTCAACTTGATTCGCGCCAACATTGATGAGCGCATGGAGCAAACTATGGCACGCTTCCTTATTAGGTTGAACCACCCAATCAAGCGCATCGTCGAGTTCCAAACATACAACACCATGGTTGAGCTTGTGCACATCGCAACAACGGCCAAACGTTAAGTGCAAGAGGATATCAAGTAAAACAAGCCCAAGACGTACTTCACCTACAAGCAAGCTTCAACCGTTACACCAACAACTTTCAATGGAAGATCCTCAAGTACCTCCAAGCCTTCCTTCAAGCCCACACTTCCTCAAGGAAAACTGCCCCCAAGTGGCAAACAAGCAAAGAGTGACACACCTTTCAACGGTGAGTGCTAAAAGTGTGGAGGCAAAGGACACAAGTCAGCCGAATATAGAAACAAGAAAGTATTGTTCATCCACGACAATGGCAAAGAAGAGTACTTGAGTGAAGATGAATTTGATGCCCGAGTCAAGGAAGCAATGGCAAGGCAATGAGTGGAAGATGACCAAGAACTCCTCATGTGTGAACATGACACAAGTCAATCGCTTGTCGTCACAAGGATCTTGACCACTCAAGCACAAGAGCATGAAGACCAACACTCAAATATCTTCCAAACACGAGTCGGCATCAATTACAAATCTATCAAGGTGATAATTGACAGAGGGAGTTGCCACAACCTTGCTAGCATCGAGATGTGTGAGAAGCTCAACCTCACCCTCCATCTGCACAAGCACCCCTACCACGTGCAATGGCTAAGTGACCAAGGGTCCGTGAAGATCAAGCATATCGTATAGGTCTCCTTCGCCATTGGTCCTTACAAAGACATGGTGGAGTGCGATGTGGTCCCCATGACGGTTTGCCACATGCTTCTTGGTCGACCATGGAAATTTGACAAGGCTACTCAACATGATGGTCGCACCAATGTGTACACCTTCAAATGGCTCAACAAAACATGTGTTTTGCAACCAATGACTCCTAGACAAATAATTGCGGACAATGCAAAGGCTTTAGAGAGGGCGCAAAGCACAACACCTACTTGTGAGAAGAGCAATGAGAGAGAGAACCACCTCATAGTGAGTGAGAGCCACAAGCCAAACTCGAGTGGAAAACTAAGAGTGTTCTCCTTGCCACAAAAAGTGAGATGAGAAATGTTCGGAACAACCCATCCATCTTGCACTATGTCCTCCTTTGTGTTGGGCCACGTAGAGATAAACAAAACTTTTTCCCTACGCGGTGATCCCAAGATCCAGCTCAGGTAGAAGGCCACGAGGACTACCACTAGACGCGCAGTTGCGGAATTGATGAAGCACGTCGCTTGATGCAGTGCAGTCCTCGCGATCCGTTCTGGTTCCACGATCCTTGGGGTGATTTGAGCACCACGCCAGCCCCCGAGCCCCCTCGAGCCTTAGACCCATCAAAGTAGAGGGTCCAATATTCCGACTCAGGGAGAGTCATATTCTCCTTCGTCTCTGTCCAATCAGCGATAAAGTTAGCAAGGATCTGGGATTTGATCGCTGTCCGAGGTTTATACTCAATATCAAAAGTTGAAAGCTCTATGCCCTATTTGGTGACGCGTCCGGTGGCGTCATTGTTGTTGATTATATCTCTCATGGGAGTTGTGCTCACCACGGTAATTGGATGCTCCTGAAAATAGTGTCGTAGCTTACGTGATGCTAGGAAAAACCTACAGCTAACTTTTGATAGTGCGGATATCGTTGTTTTGATTCTTTCAGGACCTCGCTAACAAAGTAAGTCGGACGCTGCACCAGGTGTTCCTGATTTTCCTCCGATCTCTCCACCACCATGACGATACTAACGACCTTGTTTGTCGCAGCAAGATAGAGCAACATCGGTTCATGTGGTTCCAGTGCAGCAAGGATAGGAGCAGATGAGAGTACTTTCTTCAGGTCTTGTAGCGCAGCTTCAGCTTCATCGGTCCAAACAAAATCCTTGGTATTTTTCAGGAGTTTGTATAATGGTGCGTCTCTTTCACCAAGCCGGCTTACAAATCGACTGACCGCAGCGATGCATGCAGTTAGTCTTTGTACGTCTTTCAGTCGAGTTGGCCTGGAAATATTGAGTATAGCCTTGATTTTGTCTCGGTTCACCTCTATGCCTCTTTGAGACACGATGAAACCTAACAATTTTCCGGCTGGTATTCCAAAGAAACATTTCTTCGGGTTAAGCATGATGTTGTATTTTGTAGATTGGCGAATGTTTCCTCCAAGTCGGAAATCAGCGTTTCCTTCTTTTTGGACATCACCACAATATCATCCACGTATGCATGTATATTGCGTCCGAGTTGGTCATGGAGGCAACGCTGCATCGTGCGCTGGTAGGTAGCTCCTGCGTTTTTCAGCCCAAAGGGCATTGTAACAAAACAGAAGGTTCCAAAGGGGGTTATGAATGAAGTTTTGACTTTGTCAGATTCCTTCATCCGGATTTGGTGATAGCCGGAGTATGCGTCGAGAAAACATAGGAGTTCCGAGCCTGCCGTAGAATCGATAGCTTGATCAATCCTAGGCAGAGCGAATGGATCTTTTGGACAAGCCTTGTTCAAGGCAGTATAATCAACACACATCCTTAAATCAGTGGTGTCCTTTTTAGGGACCATTACAGGATTGGCCGGCCACTCAGTGTGGATGACATCTTCTATGAATCCGGCTAACTCGAGCCGTGCTAGTTCCTTAACTATTGCCTTACGCTTTTCATCGCCGAAACATCGTAAGGACTGTTTGACGGGTTTAGCGTTCGGGTTTACATTTAAAGAGTGCTCGGCAAGTTCCCTAGGTACTCCGGTCATGTCAGATGGTTGTCATGCGAAGATATCTTGATTTGCTTAGAGGAACTTGACGAGCGCGCTTTCCTATGCGCTATCTAGGCCTACGCCTATCTGGGTCACCTTGGAGGGGTCATCATCCTTCAACGGCATCTTCTTTGTCTCTTCTAATGCCTTGAACTCCGGGTTTGGCTTTGTCACCTCCTTCTTCATTGCGGGCATCTCGGACAGATCTATGCTCTTCTTGATCTCCTGGTACTCCTAGGCGTGCAACACGGCTTCAGCAAAGGCGGCATTTCCATCCTTGCACTCTCGCGCTTTCTTCAGGTCTCCCCTGATGGTGATCACGCCGTTGGGACCTAGAATTTTCATCATATTGTAAATGTAACATGGACGAGCCATAAAACCCCAGTAAGCCGGACGTCCGAATATAGCGTGGTACGCGCTCTTGAACGGGACCACTTCGAAAGAAAGTGCCTCCGTCCGATAATTCTTTGGAGTTCCAAAGGTAACATCCAAAGTGATTTCTCCCAGGGAATTGGCTTGTCTTCCTAGGACAACTCCGTGAAAGATCACAGAGCTATGGTTCAGCTGGGTCTCCGAGATCTTCATCCGGCGTAGCGTTTCGACATAGAGAATGTTGATATTGCTGCCACCGTCCATGAGGGTCTTGGAGAAACCATAACCGTCAATAAGTGGATTGATGATTAAGGCGTATTTTCCTCGCATGTGCAACTTAGGCGGATGATCAGCGCGGTCAAATGTGATTGCCACTTCCGACCAGTCCAAAAATTTGGGGACAGCCAGAACTGTGATTGCCACAACCGGAAATGTAGAACTGCTTTCTTAACCTTTGCTGGTTGAGATCCGAGGAAGGTGACATAAGTGTCTTTCTTGGTCGGAAATTTTTTCTTCCCTTCCGGCTTGGGATTTGAAGCATCAGCTTCCTCCATGTCGGAATCTTCCTTGGTCTCTTTATCTTTTTCGGGATTCTTCTTTCCCTTCTTCCGCTTAGCTTTGTAGCCCGCGGTGTCATCTCTTTTGATGTCGTCGTTGAAACAAAATTCGGTGTTGGTGTGAGACGAGCCCCCATTGGCGTCTAAGTGATGCACACATGGGTTATTCGCAATGTCGGCCCAAGAGTAGGTTTTGCCTGGTTGTTGGTCTCCTCTACCTTGGACTCTCGAAGTCCCACGGCCATGCCTGCGGCCTCCGCCGCGTCCTCCTCGTCCTCCAGACCCGAAAGTAGCAGTGACCACTGCCGTTTCCATGTTGGGTTTCTCTTCCGAGGTATTTTTGCGCTTCTGAGCTTGTTGCTTTGGTTGTTTTGCTGACTGTGGCACAACTAGGGCATTTAGTAATCCCTCTGCATCGTTGTCGGCATCTGCATACTTTCTCGCTGTTTCTATCATCTCTCCCAAATCAGTGACTTTGTCACACTTCAAGCGATGACGCAGTAAACCAATTGAGAGACCTGCAATGAAAGCTTCAATCGCAGTTTGATCATTTACTCCTTCACAGGAGTTCTTGGTGTCGATCCATCGTCCGAGGTAATCCTGGCAAGTTTCTCCGGCCTTCTGGGTGCAACGTTGTAAGTCTCTGACCGTACAGGGCCACCGGTATGTGCCTTCCAAATTCCGAAAGAACGCACTTTGCATGTCATACCAGTTGTGGATGGTGTTCTCTAGAAGTTCATTAAGCCATGATCGTGCCGTCTTCCGCAACATAAGTGGGAGATATCGGGTTGCGACCAGGCTGTTTCCGCCTTTGGCGATGTAGCAATCTTGGAAAAAATCATGTAGCCAGGTATCTGGCCGAGCAATGCTGTCATAGGCTTGGATATGTCTTGAGATAGCAAATCCTACCGGGAATCTTGTAGCTCTGATGCGTGGTCCGAAGCACTTTGGGCCCACGTAGATATCATCGTTTTTGTAGCGCCGCACCTCTATGTTGGAGTTGATCATGTGCCTCGCGTCATTCGGGGAAAGAGATCGTCCCAAATGATGGCTGTGGCTGCGGTGCCTTGGAGACGGACTTCGGCTTCTACCTCCACCTCCTCCGCCATGTCGTCCTCCTTGTCCCCCTTGAGAGCCATTGTGATGACTACTTGGTGGAGAGGGTGGGGCAGCTGGATTATTTCCGGCTGTTCGCCGGCCTCTGTCTGGAGCATCATTATTCCGGTTCCGGGGAGGGTCTTCACTACGACGAGCCCCCTGCCGGCTTGTCCCGACATGGTTTCCGTCGTTCCTTCGTCCGTCGTTCCCACTACGGTGAGGCTCAGCCGGACGGCTTGCATGTCTAGGAGGTGGCATTTTTTGACGATCCTCCTCCCGACGTTTCTTTTTATCTTCTCCCCTTCGATCGTTCGACTCTCGCCGGGGATGATTTCTCGGATATAGTGTAGCAATGGCCTCTTGCTCGGCCGCTGGAGCGACGTTGCTCCAGTCACGCGCAGTTCTGTGATGTTGTCTTGACGATCCGGTTCTAGAGTAGTTGTCTTCCCGTCGGTCGGAACGGTGACGCTGTTCCGGAACACGCTGGGGCCTTATATCATTCCAGGCTGAACCGAGACATGCAATCCTTAGTTTCCATGTGTTTCTTTTCCTCCTCGATGTTTTTGGCTTCATCCAGGAGTTGTTGACGGCGCGCTTCTAGGGCTTGGTCCCTTTCGTCTAGCTCTCCAGCAGTAAGTTCTGCAATTGTAGGGATATGTGTGGTTAATGCAACATCGATGAGTTTACGCGCACCTTCAGTGATCATGTGTCCATCCACTGATTCTTCTTTTTTGGCTCTTCTGGGATAAGTGCTCCATCCGAGTCTTCCTCATGTTCCTCGGCAATCACCTCCTCTATCAGAGGGTCTTTTGCCGGGGTCTTGTTCTTCTTCTTTGCCTTCCTGGCAGCGTCGGTAGCAAAGACGGCTTTGGGTCCGTTTCTCGGAGTCAAGCTCTGATCGGTACTTTCAGACATCTGGACTTCGGGATTGTCTCCGACTTCCATGCCATCCTGCACTTTGGGAGAGTGTTCCCCGGATCCTTCATCCATGGCTTCTCCTTCTTTTGCAGCTTTGGAGTTATACTCCTCTTCATATTCCACAGAGAACTTTCGGAAATCCGTTGATGTCATCGATTCATCCGAGCATGCAGGTACGTCGGCGTTTGTTCCAATTGCCTCCAGCACAGAGTCGGTGTTGTCTCCAGCATCGGCAGAGCCGGATCCGGATCCCACATATCCGACAAAGTGCGACGCGTGCTTCCTGAGGTACATGCGGCTCTCGCGATCAGCTTTGTCGAAACTTTTGATGGTCTCGAGAATTGCATCTGCGCTTGCGTCTTGCATTATCATACGTCGCCGTGTGTACCTTAGGCAAGGCATGTCTGTCCCGGCGTCATCAGAGTCGAAATCAGTGTCGTTGATATGCTCCTCCTAGATTTCGACTTCCGTAGGAGGGTCGATCTGGGATCCGGCCTCCCCAAGGAGATCCACTCCAGATTCCACTTGAACCGCTAGGTCATCATCAAGCTCGGATTTCTCCACTATCTCTGCAACGGGTGCGGGTTGGGTGGGATTAGGGTTTTCTAAGATTCGGAACTCTGCCGCCTCCACTGCAAAGGGGATCCAGAAGATTCTTCTGCCTCTAACATCACCGCTGGGGTGGGTGGGACATGTTCAGCAAAACCGATGTAAACATCGATCTCGCCAAAAGACATGATGGTGTAGGTAGTCACAGCCTCCCTAGCCGGAATCTAGGTCTCGTCGAGAACGATGAGAGGGACGTCGCTGGCGTAGAGGATGCGACCGATGGCGATGGACTCGCTGATTCCGATTCTTGCAGATTTTGCTCGGAACGCAGATCCGAAGCTCACTTGCCCCACGGTGGGTGCCAACTGTCGTCGGATTGATGACAAGTACGCCATGAGGGGGTCCTTGAGGCGTGCGGAAGAGAGAGGTTTGAGACATACGGTGTTCCGGGACGGTGAGCACACAAGTTTACCCAAGTTCGAATCCGCCGGCTTTGGACTGATCCTACTCCTGCTAGCAATCCAGTAATACGGCAGAGCTGGAATATGGGTTACAAGGGTTTCGCCTGTGCGAGTTGAGATTGTAGACTATTGAGGTGTTGCCCTAAAGGCTCTCCCTAGGATGGCTTATATAGATATCCGGCCTAGGGTTTACATGAGAGATCTATCCGGCTACGACTAAGAGTCGGTTACAGAGTACATCTTGAACTACAAGTAACACTATGGGCCTAAGTCGGTAAGTCTTCTGGGCCTTCCCGTAGCCGGATTGGACTCCGTCTTTTCTCCCTGACTGGGCCGCCCGTGAAGCAAAGCTCTAACCCGAAGTGGGCCACCCTGCTCAGTGAGGAACTGTGAGGATATCCGGAAAGTATATCCCAACAATGTGTTCATCGTGTTCTTCGTGTGTGAGTTCGCGGATTCGCTCTCTCCCTCACCCCCACATCTCCTCCGTCTCGATTTCAAAGGATTCGTGAAAGATCGGGCCACCCTCGAGGTTAGCCCTCAACAAATACTATCTAGGACATCCATAGAAATCTATCCAGATGTCATTTTACTCAATATTGTAAATGAAAGAAAACAAAGGCTTCAGAAATTAGAACACACAGTGATTTATGACGGGAAAAATGGTGCTCGTAATATTGTTACATGATGCTCCTCCAATTTGTACTTCCTCAGTGGAATCATCTCCTCCCGCAACACTTCATCAGTATTGTGATTTATCTACTTTGGCAAAGCTGCAAAATGGCATGCTGGTAATCTTATAAGTGTATATGATGCTCTGAGAAATTCTAATAACGATAGATATAATCACATATTATTGTGCCAGGAAGTCATCAGTTCTCTGCTATATCAAATGCATGTATGGCATGCATAGAGTAATAGATTAACCATTGGTATCAATAGAGTACTAATCCGCTGTTGGGATCCTCTCTCTGTCTAAACTATTTATTCTTATGTAAACCTGCAACTAAAAAGTAAAAACTACAGATAGGCTAAATAACATTCTTCAAAATAGTTTTTTTACTCACTTAGTTCGACAGTGTGTTGCAAGTGCAGGACTGCTAGCTAGCATCCACATGGGAGCTCAATAGGTAGAAATGTATATACTCCCTCCGACTCATATTAGTTGACACGAATTTGTCTAGATTCGGATGTATCTAGACATCTTTTAGTACTAGATACATCCGAATCTAGATAAATCCAAATCAACTAATATGGGTCGGAGGGAGTACTATAATTTGAGCAATGTAGAATAATTAAAAAGGGAAGACAAAGACGATAATTGTTTACAAAATAATCAATCTACTTACCTGCCATGGAGCGCCGGTTTGTTTCTCAAACTTTATCAAAATAAGAATCCCATCGGAAATTAACAAAAATGCTAGAATTTACATGTCTGCAATATAACATAGTGTGAGGATTATCTCACTTCAGGTACGCTACTTTACAAGAATATGAAACACAATAGTATAACCACGGTAAGTCGCATGTGAACCAATCGATTTGGTCGAGCAAAGCTAGCTAATACCAAATGAAGACCTGCACTCCGCATCATGTTTCTTGATTCCATAATTCAGCTAAATATAAAAGGAAGAAAAGCTTACTGACACCTGATTTTTGGGGAAAATACGTGCTGACCCGAATTCGGTTCCAAAATTGAAACGATGAGGGGAATCGGCCTATGGCTCGCTGGTGGTGGCGCTGCTGGCCTGCCTTCCACCCCGCGGTCCAGTGCCGCCATGAGGGCCTCGACAGCGGTGCCGGGGTGCCTGATCTTGTCCTGCACAACTCCAATAACACTAAACCACCATTTAGCGTTTCCCTTTCACCCAATAACTGGATGAAAATGCAGTAGGGGGTGGGAGGAGTTTGGTCTCAGGCTGGGCACCTCTTCGTCGTCCTCGAGGAGCTTCATGATGTGATCCATGGGAGGGGCACATACTGGTTTCCGAGCCCTCCTCTCGTCGCAGTTTGGCGTCCGAAGTCTGGCTTAGCACCTTGGAAGAAAGGAACGCAGTAGCGATGGTGGGTGTCGGGTGTGACTCACCACGAAGGCACCTCACTCTATCTCTATAATCAAGATCCAGATATAGCGGTAACTGATATGATCTTTTTTTCCTGCCCTTGTGATGAACAAATCATGTGCCGAGTCTTTACGCGGTGGCTGAACTTTTCGTTCGCAGGCGAAGCATTCCGCCTGTTTATTTGCTAACTGCACACCACCCGGTGGATTAGGTCCATGTTTGCTTGTGGATGTGGCTGGTGGTAACAGATGAGGTGCTAGTATGAGTTTTCTATTTGTAGATTTGTTGCATGCAGGCAAGAAATGATGCCCTCAAGTTCTAGCAACCCATGCGAGTCTGAAGAAATGGGAAGGGCCCTGATGATACAAATGGGAAGAGCCTTGATGATGCTATGGACATGTCTGATTCGACCGGTGGTTTACTGGATGTTGGGGATGGCTCCTCTTCAGCCCAGCCTGGTCAGGAGGGTGGCGGTGCCACCATTTTCCATCCAGAGGGCTCAGCTTTTGACTCAGGGTTCTGCACCTTTGATTGCGGTCACACCTTTCAATCATAATCCTTTTACGCCGCGTGGAAGGAAATTCTTGAGTCTCTTCCGATGGGCTCTCCTCTTCGTGGTGCCGCACCTGCTGTGTGTTCGCCTCGGGTCTCTCCTTCCCAGCTGCAGGCTGCTTTGCGGGTGGCAGCTGCTGGGGCTCGGACTCCTACGCAATCGACGTCCCCTGCTCGTGGTAGACCTAATGTGTTGGGTCGATCTATTCCTCGCCGGGAGGGACCTGTGCTGGAGCCGGTGCTTCCGGAGATGGTCATTGGGTCTTCGGCGCGGGGACTAGCCCAGGAGGGGCTAGTCGACCGTGGTGCTTCTCCGACCTCGCCGTCTCTACCCCAGGTCACACGGACTGGTTCCTCGCTGATCTAGGCATGTGGCCTTGGGTTGTGTGGGGAGCCGGGGTCTTCGTCGCGGAGACTGGCCCAGGAGGGGTTGGTCGACCGTGCTGCTTCTTCGACCTCGACGACTGCAGTCCTGGACACGCTGCCTGACCCCTCTTCGATCCAGGCAGGTGGACTCGAGCTGAGTGGGGGGTCAGGGTCTTCGTCGCCACATGCAGGGCTGCTACCTGGTGATGCGGTTGGTGGGTTCGTGGATGTTGGACGTGGTCTGGCCGCCCAGGCAGGGCAGCCGGGTCATGTAGCACGGAGGAGTGCTAGACATGGTGTCGACGCCTCTGGGGCTTCGGCTACTGATGAGGACTCGTTGGTCAAGGCCATGCGGAGGAAGGCTGAGAAGAATCTCGACTCGCAAGGTATGATGAATTCGCCAAAGTCCTTCCTATCTTTCTCCAATTCATCTATCGCTGAAAACTTGGCAAATGTTGGAGTTAGTATGGGTAGATCTGTTAAGGATGTTTCTTTATCTACTTCTGTATTGAGACATATGGAGGTTGACCGTTTAACGGTTACTCCAAAGACTCATTTTGTTTCTATATCTTCATCGATCGAGGAGGAGGAGTTGCATGCCACAGTAGATGGTCAACTCCTTTCTCACTTAGTTGGTGAAGTCTCAGAGGTGGGCTTCGATGAGACTGAGTTGGGTTCCTTGTTTGAACTTACAGCTTCTGGTCAAAAATCGAAGGTCACAAATCTGGTAAGAGGTCTCGGCTATCCAAATCTCCTATTGTTTCTCAATGAATGGCATGTTCTCAAATAGCAGAGGTCTTCGTGACTTGGCTAAATATTTGTTCTTTGCCAATTGTGTGAGAGATCATAATTTGGATTTCTTGGGTATTTCTAAGACTGGTAGACGCGATTTCTCACAAGCTCAACTCAATCGCCTTTCTGGTGGAGTGGAGTTTACGTGGGTATCGCGACCGCCGCGGGGTCGATCCGGGGGAATCCTGTTGGGCGTCCGAAATGAGACTATGGAAGTCCTAGCCAGTTCGGTTGGAGATTTTTTTATTAAACTCCATATCCGTAACAAGGCTGCTGACTTTCTATGGTCTCTAGTCGCTGTATACAGGGCTGCCTAGGAGGTTTTTAAGGCGGACTTTTTATGTGAGTTGGTAAATCTGACTAAGGACAATCCGTACCCTATTCTTATAGGCGGAGACTTCAACTTACTCAGATTCCCTCATGAGAAAAGTAGGGGACGTTTTGATGATCATTGGCCCTTCATGTTCAATGCTGTCATAGAAAGCTTGGATTTACGAGAGGTTACAATGATCGGAAGACAGTTCACTTGGGCTAATAGTCTTCCTAAGCCTACATATGAAAAATTGGATAGGGTGCTTATGGATACCAAATGAGAAGATAAATTTCCTATGGTAACTGTTCGTGTCCTTGAACATATTGAGGCTTTATCAGATCATGCTCCTATTTTATTGTCTGTTGGAACACCACCACGAAAATCCAAACATAGTTTCAAATTTGAACTTGGATGGATAGAACGTGATGGGTTCCAAGACTTGGTGAAGGCTATTTGGGAGAAACCTGTTAGTGGTCAAACGCCTATATAACGATGGAACAACAAAATGCGTGCATTACGCAAATTCCTTTGTGGTTGGGCTCGACATACTTTTGGAATCCTTAAAAAGGAGAAAATACGCCTATCATCTATTATTAATGATTTGGAGGCTTCTGTGGAAGTAAGGCTTTTATCTGCACAAGAGATTGAGCTTAAAAACCAATCAAATGCAGAAATTGCTAGACTACTCCACGAGGAGAAACTCAAATGGTATCAACGCTCTAAAGCGAGATTCATTCTGGAAGGAGATGCGAACACACGATACTTCCATGCTGTGGCTAATGGCAAGCATAAGAACAAACTTATTCACTCTCTTATCCAGGATGAAGGTATGATTGAGGGACATGAGCAACTTAAATCGTATATTACTAATTATTATAAATCTTTGTTTGGGACACTGTCAGAGAACTCTTTCTCGTTGGATAAGTCCCAAACTGCAGATATTCCCCAAGTTTCTGTTCTGGAAAACGAATTTCTAATCGCTCCATATACGGAGGATGAGGTTATGAAAGCCGTTTTTTAGATGGAACATAACAGGCACCAGGACCTGATGGTTTTCCGATGGAATTTTACCAAAAGTTATGGGAAGTTACCAAAGGGGACCTCATGCATTTGTTTGCGTTCCTACATGCCGGGCAGTTAGACCTTTTTAGACTAAATTTTGGCAACATAATTTTACTTCCTAAGGTTGATAATGCAGAACGAATACAACAATATCGTCCAATCTGCCTTCTTAACGTTAGTTTTAAAAAATTTACGAAAGTTGCTACAATTAGACTTAATTCGATTGCTGACCATGTTGTAAGCCCATCTCAAACTGCTTTCATGCAAGGAAGAAATATCCTAGATGGGGTAGTAATCTTGCATGAAATAGTTCATGAACTACACTCGAAGAAGTTGAATGGTGTATTATTCAAAATTGACTTTGAGAAGGCTTATGATAAAGTTAATTGGTCTTTCCTTCAGCAAACACTTCGTATGAAAGGTTTTTCGGAGGAGTGGTGTGCTCTCGTACGGTATTTTGTGGCTGGTGGTAGTGTTGCCATCAATGTCAACGATGATCTGTCAAATACTTCCAAACTAAAAAAGGTCTAAGACAAGGGGATCCATTATCGCCTATACTATTTAACATAGTGGCTGATATGTTGGCTATCCTTATCGAGAGAGCTAAGGCTGATGGCCAAATTGAAGGAATGGTTCCTCATCTAGTTGATGGAGGCCTATCTATTCTTCAATATGATGACGATACAATCTTATTTATGGAACACGATTTAGAGAAAGCTAAGAATCTAGAATTAATATTATCAGTATTTGAGCAACTCTCTGGATTAAAAATTAACTTCAATAAAAGTGATTTGTATTGTTTTGGCGAGGCTCAGAACGAGACCCACCTATATGCTGAACTTTTCGGCTGTAGTCAGGGGCAATTTCCAATCAACTATCTGAAAATACCGATCCACTATCGGCGTCTCACGATTGCTGAATGGAAAATCGTTGAGGAAAGACTCCAGAATCGTCTTAATAGTTGGAAAGGAAAATTGCTATCCCTTGGTGGAAGACTAGTTCTCATAAATTCAGTACTCACCAACATGGTACTATATATGATCTCGTTTTTCCAATTGCCTAAAGGTGTCTTGAAGAAAGTGGATTATTTCCGATCAAGATTCTTTTAGCAAGGGGATAGTGAAAAAAGGAAATATCGACTGGCCAAATGGAATGTGGTTTGCCAACCAAAAGAATATGGTGGACTGGGCATACATGATTTGCAAGTCAAAAACACCGCACTTCTTGGTAAATGGCTTTTCAAGATAATATCAGAAGATGGTGTCTGGCAAACCATTCTATGGAGGAAATATGTTGGCTCCAAAGTTGTGTCTCAAGTGGTTTGGAAACCCGGTGATTCACATTTTTGGGCTGGACTAATGGCGTCCAAAAAACATTTCTTCCGCTTTGGTGTTTTTAATATTAAGGATGGATCACAGGTTAGGTTCTGGGAAGATAAATGGCTTGGCCAAACCTCTCTTCGAGAACAATACCCATCTCTTTACTCGATTGTTAGGCACAAAGGGGATACCCTCTCCACAGTATTGGGATCTGATCATCCTAATGTGTCTTTCAGATGAAGTCTCTTAGGTCCTAGACTTATATCATGGAACAATCTTATATTACGATTATCCACGATACAGTTGTCTGAGGGGATGGATGAGTTCAAATGGAAATTACTGGAGAGTGGTAAATTTTCAGTTGACTCATTATACAGAGCACTGATCCAACCTGATATTCCTGTGGTTGATAATTCTAAAATTTGGAACATGAAAATACCACTTAAAACGAAGATTTTCGTTTGGTATCTTCGTAAAGGGGTCATTCTTACAAAGGATAATCTTGTTAAGAGGAATTGGCGAGGAAGTACAAAATGTGTTTTTTTTCATCATAATGAGACAATTCGGCATTTATTCTTCCAATGCAAATTTGCTCGTACTATATGGTCAATCATCCATGTAGCCTCTGGTTTATCTCCTCCACGTTCGGTTACCAATATATTTGGTAATTGGTTGCACGGGATACACGATAAATATGGGACTTTATTTAGGGTGGGAGCGCTTGCCATGATTTGGTCGCTTTGGCTATGTAGAAATGACAGGATTTTTAATAACATTGTGTCTTCTTCTCTTCAGGTGATCTATCGAGTCACGGCTATCCTCCGATCATGGACTACTCTCCAGCGTATGGAGTTTCGCGACTTGTTTGCGGCGGGGTGTACGCGATTGGAGGCCACGGCAAGGGATATTTTCTCCCGACATGGATGGCAGCGTGACATGTGGATAGACCTACCATAGTTCGACGTGTGCCGTCGTTTTCTCGATTATTCCTGTAATGTTGATACTTTCGTTCTGGTTATCTTCTCTCTGGTTGATCGGCTGTGTGCATCCTAGCTATGCAGAGGCTGGGTGTAAACTTTATGGATTTTAATAAAGCGCCCATTTCCAAAAAAAAATGCGATTCTAAAGACGTTAGTTAATATTGGCATTATGTGAAATCGGTTAAATTTACATTTTTGAAGATTGAAGCAGATTTGTTTTATTTACTGTTTTGCATGTAATTTAACAATAAGTATCTTCTATATGATGTTTTCATACTTTTGGGTATCGATGATGCAAATAAAGAAGATCCGAGAGTAAGTGGTGTGCTTTTCTTTTAATTTTTTAGAGGATTGTTATATAGAGAAACATGAAACACAGCTAAAATTTAGGCGAAACCCAACATAAATCGGGGTATACCTGACACTATGTTTGGTATATTTTACTGTTGAAAGGCACTACATGTTTACTAGTTTAGTCTAACGCAACGGGCACGTTTACTAGTTTAGTCTAACGTTTTATATAGACTGGTGTCTACATAAACGCTGTCACACGGTAACTGCTTAGCTATCAAAACATGAACAATAAAATCTTACACAGTATTAGAGTCTAACTATTTTCACGATCGCCGCCCCCGGAGGCAGGGAATGATTCACCAAGCTATCGACCAATTTTCTCATCGAATGAATTGTTTGTCCTCTACGCCCCGATTATGATTGCCAAGAAGAACGAGGATTTCCAAAATTAGATGTTAGCAGCGAGAGGCTAACCATACCGCGAGAGTAGGCTTTAGAGTCCAAAGGCAGAGTTAGAGAGAAGCGTGTGTGTAGATTGGCCGAGGCCTTTGTTCGCAAAGTGTCCCCGACCTCTTGTAAATTGTTGCTGCCTTCTATAGAAATATGGTACGTCATTGGCGTACTCTCGAAAAAAAAATGATTGCCAAGAAGATCATATAGTACCAAAATGTCTCTGTGCCCTTTATTTCATAAAACAAAATATAAGCATGTTTCGAAGCTTAATATACTCCCTCCATTACAAAATATAAAATGTTTTGGCAAAACGTTTTAGCTTGCCAAAATTTCTTATATTTTGGAACAGGAGTATTTCAGAACCAATTCGCAAATGACGTGAATATGAGAAGTTTGGTCAAAGTGTACAGGAACAATTTTATGGCAAAGAAACGTCTCCATTCCACCTGAACAATAGCAACTTCCTACACTACAGAATCCCAGCGCAGCAAATGGGCGTAAAAAGAAACAGGGTTGCTCATGTAGTCATGTTGATGCTCCGGCTGTAAACCCCCAATACTGCCATGAAGGTTCAAGGGATCCAGAGGCTCTGTATGCAGAGTCATATTTCATCTGTATTCTGTATGAACCGTCACCAGATGTTTTTATTTCTGGAAAGACATGGAGTATGAGCCTGTGTTTGGATCTTTAACAGCTTTGAAGTTGTCCACACCCATCCTAAAGCGCCCCAGCACAGAGTTTCCCAAGTCTTTTAGCTTTGCTGCAACAAATAAAGCAGGTCCACAGATTCAGATGAGGAAAAGAGTATGCATAGAAGGACTACAAATGTCACTATGTACATTTGCAGACATAAATCTCAAAGAATTATTTTGTACAGCGGTTGTTTTTAGAGCAACTGGCAGGAGCACTGGCTTTCAATTAGAGGAAATAAGTTACTTGTTACAGGTATTTACATGTGTTCAGTGGTTCTATCTCAGGCTGAGAACGGGGCAAATCCCACACCTAATCCAACCCACACTGAATGATCTTCTCCTAATATCCCAATCTAGCCTAACCCAAAAAATAACTTTATTACTCCAGACCGCACTAGTCCACCAGAAATTTCCAGCCGCACACACACCGTACTGCATGGAGAATGTGGATTTAACCCATGGGTCTGTGCATATGTGGCGCAGGACACTGGTTTCTATCAGCTGATGGCTAGTCGCTGGTTATTGACGTACTAGCTAGCAAGAAAATAGTGGAGATGATCCGCTGCTCACCACTAGAGAATGGGAGGAAGAAGAAGAGTGTGAGGCAGTTGTGGCTGTGCAGGGCAGCGTCTGCACTGGTACAGGGCAGCGGCAGTGCCGGTGGTTGGTGTAACCATAACCATAGGAGAACAGCGGCGGCGCCAAGGATTTAGGGGAATCAACCGCGTTCTGTCCTTCGATGCTCTGGTCGTTCGGAAGTGGAGGCCATGTGGGGCGTGAGCGCGGTCTCGACCCGCTGGTTGACCCTGTTTCACACTCTGCGGTTTGACACCAACGAACCCGCAAAATGAGCCTAACCACACCAACCCAACCTAATTGCCTTACGAACCCGTTACAAACCACCCCATTCAGGCCCAAACGAAAATCTGGCCCGTTAGATCCATTCGAACCTGCCCCATTCGCAGTCTGAGTTGTGTCAGCAAACTAAAACTCCAGTGGACCATTACAGTCATTGGGCATACTACACCCAAAACACTAGTTATCACTGATAGTGCCAGTAAGTAATTTCCATCAGCTTACTGTCTACATTTGGTAAAAAGAATTTAGCCACGCAACATATTACTTAGACATGTACACCCGTATCCAAGCTACAAGTTGCCTACAGCTGAGTGCTGCACTGGAAACATGAATGCAGAACATCTTTTCGAAATATTTGAGATGAAAACAAGATATAATATTACCGATCATTTCTTCCTTCATCTTTTCCCTTTTCTCAGCAGCCAGTGGCTCAAGCCGGAACACTGATCTCTTAGCTTGTTCATTTGAAGGATCTGACTTTTTTCATATCTATGAAGCGAGACAACAAGATAATACTCAGCACAAGAGAAACTTCAAGATGACATCAAACTAAGGGTTACACTGAATGCAATAATATGAAATTTTATTCTAAAAAGGAATGAAGATGGAATCTAACCAGCAATAGCTTCATCATAGTGTTCAAGCTTTTCATGTGCTTCTCCCCTCCGGAGCAAGGCTTTCAAGTATGAAGGATTCAGATCAAGTGCTTTTGTGCATTCTTTAATTGTTTCATCATATTTCCCCTAAATCCCACAAAATCAATACTAAGCTTGTTTGCAGTAAGACATGCATGAAATAAAATAAGTATATTGGACTGGTCCAAGTAATACTTGAGAAAAAGTAGGATCACTATTCACTAGTGCACACATCGAAATTTCATAGCCAAGCATAACATTATAGTACAACCTAAAAAAATATCAAGGACTAAGCAACGTGCACCACATGAAACTGGCTAGTCTAGCATCGTAGCAAGTTTATGCAACATAATAGGTACAGTTTCTTCTAAGAACTTCATACAACAAAGTACAGAAATGTCCACCATATATCAAGGAGGGATAACTATAATTGTTGTTTTCTGCACTTCTTTAGGAAAAGGGGAATTACTCAGGGACAAGAATTGTGAAGGTAAGAGACCACTTAATGTATTATAAGCATAATTATTGCAGCACCAGCGAAGTTACATATAAATAAGAATGAGAAATTATGACAATGAAACATGGGCGTTTTTCTACAGCCTCCAAGGAAATGAATCGATCAGAGAAGTAGCTTACCAGCTTCAAAAGGCATGCAGCACGATTTGAATAGCATGCAGAGCAGATATCTTCGGCAGATTCCAGCTCAGTGGCGATTTGCAATGCAGTCTCATATTGTGATAGTGCACCATTGTATTGTCCAGCAGAAAAATGCTTGTTTCCTTCAGCTTTTGCATTATTTGCTTGGATCCTAGCTTTCTACACCATGTAGAGAATGGATTCATATACGAAAAGGCAGAATGCAACAAGTCCCCAACATTGTGCTAGAGAATCTCTGATCAAAAACTAACATAGGCTTCAGCAATACAATCAGACCCAAGATTCCAAAAAATAGCATCCACAAGGCTACTAAAAGCTGGTGACACCAATTGTTGATAGCCTGATACAGTGTATTTGCAGTTACACCAGTTAATAATAGTCTATCAAAATAACCTGATACAATGTATTTATTCTTAGTTCTACATTTCCTTCCTAATTGTTGCAAAAAGTAATGTAAATATGAAAAGAAAGATGACAATTAGAATCATAAGAACAAGTTATATGCAGCACCTATTCCATCGAAGAAAATCCTTAGCCATCAGCTTTGGAAAGTATCTCATACATGTGCATAATTGTCTTATATTCAAGTAGCCTGTGTTAAATTTAGCTCAATCCATATATGGGAATTTCATATACCCAGACATCCAATTATTCGCCTATTAGAAAAGACTCAGATCGAAATCATAAAACATAGCAGGTCCAATATAATAGCTTGGTCATCAGAAGGCAACCATGATTACTTTCTAGGAGGCAAGTAGCATTAAAATCAAAAGTACAAAACTATAACAGTCGCAATGGAGAACCTAAATTGACTAGATGAGCATCACAAGCACCCACCAGCAGATCTTACCAGTATACCAGAATGCACTAATTACTTGTATGCATGCCTTATACTTGTGTCACCCTCTAATAGATCACAATCTTAACAGGGGCAGTGAGGCGATGGACAGATGGTTCATCGCTTCAACTAAACCTACCCTAAACAAACAAACTAGCACTATATGTCCTAATTCAAGTCAGACTATAGGCATGTCCTAATTCAAGTATCCTGCAATATAATCCCATATTTAAGCACAACAAATGGCAGGTAAAGCTAAAGACAGAGGGGCCGGGCACTACCTCGCGCATCTGCTCGTCGCAGAGCGCGTCTTCGAAGGCATCCTCTTGCGCCTCCGCACTTGCGGCCTCCACGCCGTCAGTGGATCCCGGCAGGGTCGAGGAGCGCTGCGTCTCCTCGGCCTCAGGCTCCGGCTGGATCACCACCATCTCCTCTTCTCGATGCGAGGGAGGATTCACCTGTCAGCACTTCTCCTGGTCGGCGGCCGCCAGTAGCTTCCGATCGTGATGTCCCGGTTTCCGCCGTCGTTGCACCCGCCGGCCCTCAGCTAGTGTTAGGGTCAACTTGCCCCAGCCCAGCTTCTCGACGTTTATGCGCATACAGACCAAATAATAATAAGAAAAAGATCCACTCCGTCCAAAAACCTGTACCGAAGGAAAGAAGAAAGAGTCCACACCATTCAAAAACCCGAACCGAAAGAATAGCCACCAGATTGACCTGAAATAAGTAATTTTGGGCACTTTGATACACATGTAGAAAAAGAGCGTCTTTGGTATGGTTGTATCCTCCGTGATTGTGTGCTAATTGATATTGTTGGGATCTTATTTCTTAATATTTTGTTGCTCATGCTTAGGTACTCCAAAAGTTCAAATAATGGAAATTTTATCCACCTAACCTCCATAATCTGATTGATTTAATATTTGGCATAGTAGCAGGCAGATCAGCCCGCCGTACTTCACCCACCTTGATGCAGTGGTACTCTTGAATCAGGCTTTCGCCCCGTGATGCAGTGGTACTGAATATCTATTTTACTGCCATGATGTGAGGATCGTAAAATTCCTCTTTTTTGGAGGCGGCTAAATGTGACAGACCCCTGGTTGTCATGTTTTTGTTTCCATGAAGATCACATCTTCAATTTCAAGGTAATTTTTTTTACAGGTTGGCTGATTAGAGACTTTCTATTCTGTTTAACCTTTGTTGAATTGTTAAAAAGCTGCAGGTAAAATGTCAACTCGTTGTTTCTTGTGAAATATGCTCCCACTTATGAGTTTTTACTGTCCATTCCTTCTATTAGTGAAAAAAATAGTTAAGACCCGCAGGGGAATATAACTCATCAGGAAGACGATCATATTTGGGATTTATGAAGAAATTCCTCTTTTTTGGAGCCGGCTAAATGTGACAGACCCGTGGTTGTCATGTTTTTGTTTCCATGAAGATGACATTTTCAATTTCAAGTAATTTTTTTTACAAGTTGGCTGATTATAGACTTTCAATTCTGCCTAACCTTTGTTGAATTGTTAAAAAGCTGCAGGTAAAATGCCAACTCGTTGTTTCTTGTGAAATATGCTCCCACTTATGAGTTTTTACTGTTTCATTCCTTCTATTAGTGAAAAAAATAGTTAAGAACCGCAGGGGAATATAACTCATCTGGAAGCCGATCATATTTGGGATTTATGAAGAAGTGAGAAGTCAGGAGACAAGATACTTTGTTTATAGATCAGAGAAGTCAAATTAGTAGACTCAATCTGACAGTGGTACTTTCCTTGTGATCAAGTTAGGGAGCTCCTCCTAGACTGTTGATCTCTATTGTATGCCCATCATCAACGTGCAGAAACATTCAGATGGAAGATTGCAGTAGTAACTGGACAAGGGGTAGTCGTCAATGCCGGATGCCGCCATCCTGTTATGTTGCGGCGCCAAGGACAGGTTCAAGTAAATCAAGGCATGAAGTCATAAGGAAATAACTATTTTCTCTCCCACAACAAACTACAAAACACCCTCATCACAACATTAATTTCTGAACCTATCAAGGGTTATTCCAGTGGTGTGATTGAGCAAGTATAATTGATCTACTTTTGTTGTTTGCTGCTACTTGGATGAATACCGGTAAGTAACCAATTTAACATAATGCTACGCTGTCCATTATTTATTTAGTTTACTTTGCGTTGCTGGTGCCCTTCTTAACACGGTTGCTTCCTTAATTTTGTATGGTAGAGGGCTATTTTATTGAACCGGAATGCGCACTTTGATCCAGACGTGCAGCTTCATCCTATGGTAAGCTGTTGTGGCATAAATTCTATTGCATCTTCTATTCTTCATTTAATTATTTTGGTCCCTCTCTGAAAGGTCAACTTCACATGCTAATTGGATGGAGTGTATGAGTTAAATTCTAGCGAATTGTTTTGAGTTGCTAAATGTCTCCGTTATTTTACTGTTATTCCGTGTTGAATTAATAAGCAGTAGAAGATAGATTTTGATCCAGCATTTGTACTCTTTAGGTTGCAAAGGATTTCATTTGAAGTTTAGCTCTGCATATACCAGTACAAACTATTCATAGAAGAGGTTTGGTATTTTTTCATCTACATGTGAATTACAGACTATGGTACTAGCTGTGCACATACTAGAGTGTATAGAATATTTTGTGCATTTGTATATGAGAAACTTATCTACTTTTTGTACACCTGGATAAGGGAATTTGTTTATTTTTTGCATTTGTATATGCATATGTACATAATTAATTTGAATTTAACTATATTTTAAATGCAAGTTTGAATAGTTGTATATGAAAGTACCACCGACAACTTGCTTTGTTTGTCGCAAAAAAAACTTTCTCCTCTCTTCCATGGCCAGGTTCCCGCGAGGGAGCGAGGACGCCCGGCCCTGGCCTGCCTTGCTCGACGCCTCTGGCCTCCCAGATCCCCGAACACCGGCACTTGCCCTAGAGTTTGCTTGAGCCAGTTTCGCGACCCATATGCTCTAGTGATTCGCGCGTGCGAGACAACCCCAGCTGCCCTCACGTCGCGGCCAACAGACCTGGCCCTCCCTTCTAACTGGCCTCATCTACAACGAGCCCCATAGACCAAAATCGACAGTGGGAGAAAAGTGAGGGGATCGACCAGTTGACAGAAGCCCTTCGGCGTCCCATCTGCGGCATGGCAACGCCCTCCAGTGCCCGAGAGGTAGAAGCCCTCCGGTGTGGCATCCTCATGAGTGGCTCAAGCTGCACGGCCGCATAAGGCACGGCGGCGATAGCGGCCAACGGCCACAGTATGGGATGGTGATGCCCTCTCGTGACCGACGGAGAAGCCCTCCTCCATAGGGACGACCTCCGGCACCCGAGGCGGAGAAGCTCTCCGGCGTGACATCCTCCTGCGTTGCTCGAGCTGAGCTAAACGGTGGGGTGCCTCCATCGCAAACAAATCCATTGATTCGTCAACCGTGAGGAATTTGGCTTCTGGGTGTAATCGATGGAACCTTATCTATTTGGAAGCTTTTCATTTTACCCCTTCCTATTCATTTTATCCATGTCTAAGCCCCTGCAATTTTTTCTACGCAGATTTTTTTCTTCCGTTGCAACGCACGGGAACGTTTCCTAGTAATAAGAAAATAGTCCAGTCCGTCCACCCGAACCGAAGGAAAGAAGAAAAGAGTCCACTCCATCCAAAAACCCGAACCGAAGGAAAGAAGGAATCTCTTCCTTATAAGCTAGGTGTGGCCTCCTTCGGTAGGCGAGGTGAGACTAAATTGGTGTAGCCTCTACCGGTCAACAACAGACTAACATCCCACCCATTGAAAAGCTCCCCAGGAAGGCATGGCGATCGCTAGTTCTGATACCAGATGTTAGCGTCCACTTGGCCCAGCCCAGCACTCAGCCTATGTTCTGGACGTTTATGCGCAC
The DNA here is from genome assembly GCA_910589775.1 of Avena eriantha. NCBI lineage: Eukaryota > Viridiplantae > Streptophyta > Magnoliopsida > Poales > Poaceae > Avena > Avena eriantha. Next base: position 372,597,182 of record OU342744.1, read on the forward strand.
ACAGCCCAACAATAAGAAGAGAGCTCATTCCATCCCAAAAGCCCGGACTGAAGGAAAGAAGGAATCTCTCCCTTATACGATGGGTGTGGCCTCCTTCTGTAAGCGAGGTGGGACTATAGTGTAGCCTCCACCGGTCAACAGCAGCCTAACAGCTAGGCTAGAGGAGAAGCCACCGGAGATGTGAAAAGAGGCGGAGACTTCCGGCCTTCGCTTCGCGACGGCTCGTGCCTCCTTGACTGTCAGGACACAACGAAACCTGACGATGAAAACGACAAGGCTTCAGTAAAGAACCAACGGTGCACATGCGACGATAACATTTCGAGGAAACCAGCGGTCTAGATCATCGCTAAGTTTTTTTATTACAATGTCGTCGCTAAGTTACTTTACTACTCGGTTCAACTCTTTTACTATCTTATTATAAGTTTTAGACGACAGCTATAATTGCTTGAGCATGCCCTTCGATATAAAGGGCAGGTGGAGTGGTCGGGAGGATCAAGCAATGAAAACCCTAATTCACTTTTCCCTACATTTTTTTTATTTTATCTAGTTGTTCTTACATATGAGCTACCCCGCAACTCCCCCTTCTTCCTCAAATCGCTGTTAGTGACCACCGGGTCCTGACATATTGGTATCAGAGACACCGTTCCTCCCTCGCGACACCCATCCCTCCCTCCCAATGCAGAGAGGTTACTAGAGCTACTGCTATGGCCGTAAAATCCCCCCGCTGCCACAATGCCTACAAGAACAAGGTCACGCTCCTGATCCTCATCTCGAAAACCCTCCGACACCGAGGCCAGGCGCGCTACTACAGCAACCATGGACATGGAGCACGAGGACGGCCATGAATGCTGATGCCACTCCCCGCGACATGAGATCCATCAATCGACGCCTAACACGCCACCATGCTGGCACAACGTCTGCCATCACCTCCCTCCAAGGTGAGATGAGCAAATCATTGCTATGATGAACACCATGGTCGTGAACCTGAACCGCATAGCCCCATCCACAGAAGCAACCCCGCCGCCACCACACCAAAGTCAAAACCTTTCTCCAGTTCCTGAAATTTCTACCCCAACACCAACCCCAGCATCAATGCCCCCTCCACCCTTTCCACCAAATTTGGGGAAACTCACCCCTGGCCAACTTCCGCTACCTCCCACACCCTTCACAATCCCTATTCCAAAACCCAAACCCCCTCCTTCAACGGTGATGACAACAATCCCTCCTTCACCATCTACAATAAAACCATCCACATCAAACCATCAACATATCACCCAAAATACTAACCCAAATTCCCAACCCCGGTACTATGATAACACAAACACCACCCCCACAAATACAACCAACCCCAATTTTCCCTCCCACCACCCATCTCTCATTACTACCCACCCCCTTCATGCCCTTACTACCCACCACCATACCAGCCAATGCCTTACCAACACCAATACCAACAAACAAACAACGTCCCATAATGCTTTCCACTAATTCCACAAGAAACCTAGTGAACGGTCATTTTTCCTGCATATGGTTTGATGTTTGTTGACAACACTAGGATAGTGTAATCGTGTGCTAAATATTTCAGGGCATATTTATCGTGATAGCATACTTTTATATTGTTGCTCCCTCAAAGGGAAAAGAGGGTTCTAGGTGGGTGTATTAAAATGGATTCCACGAGTTAAAAGTGTCAAATGCTCAGATTCGCCGGACTATCCAACTGGTCTCGGCCGGAGTATCCGACCTAGCCAAAATGTTCGGGTGATGCCAGCCGGAGTGTCCGGCCAAGGACTTCCTCGAGGTTTTCCCAGAGGCTACATCCGTTCAGTAAGGCACATCGGACTCCACCCAGACACTGGCCAGATTCTTTGGAGAATCTCTGCCAGGCCGGAGTGTCCGGGGTGAAGCAACCGGAGTGTCTGGTCCAGGCCGAAATGTCCGGGGTGTTCCTACCGGATACTCCGGGTAAAGTGACTCCAACAACTACATTTCTCGAGGGCCTATATAAAGGCCCATTCTTCTACCTTTGGAGGCTTCTTGTTCCCCAACCTCAAGAACGCTAAAGCTGAGCCACCAAATCAACAAGATATCCCTCTCCATCCACCCAAAGTCCTTGATCTTTGGAGAATGGAAGGAGGAGGCCTTGATCTACATCTTCACCAAAAGAGATCTTCATTTCCCCCTCATTCACTTGAGGGCCCCTTAATCTAGTGTTTCATTGGAAACCCTAGGCCTTGATTTGGTTCTTACAAGCTTGTCTTTTGATTGTTGTGACAACTTGCTTGCATTCGAGAGCCTACAATTTAGTTGTGGATGTGTGCCTAAAACTTATTGTAAAAGTGTTGGTTTCCACCTCGAAGGTTACCGATATAGTGGAAGAGTGAATCAATCCCTTTGGGGTGAGGTTCACCGGAGAACAAGGGAGGCCTTTTGTGGCGTTGGTGGTTTGGAACCACCCCCTCTCCAAACGTATATCTTGCTCTTGCGTAGTTAGTTATGCTAGTGTGACATATACGTAAATTCAACTTAGTTGCATATCTAGAGAATTTACCTTTTGTGTCAAACCCTAAATTGAAAAGGAGTAAAATTTGAAGTAGCACCTATTCACCCCCCCTCTAGGTGCCCATATAATCCTTTCAATTGGTATCAGATCCTCGGCTCTTTATTTGGGCTTAACCGCCTAAGAGTGTATGGGTAACCAAGATGAGGATGGAGGGGGTGAGGCTAGCACCTCGATGACCATGGTGGATATCAAGAATTTGGAAACAAGTTTGAGATCCTCCTTAGGCAACAAAATCCAACAGTTGTGTTAACTAGTTGAACAACTTGTTAAGGAAAAGCGATAGCCTCACCACCTCCTTCTCAAGGGGAACCCCCTCCAATTCTGAAGGTGAACGCTTTGGCTAAACCAATGGTTGAAGTTGTGGGGGATGAACATATTGCCACTAACTCTTCAACCAAAAAGGGCGATGGGAAGGAAGAGCACCATTCGGTTCCCAGTTGGTACTCTCCCGACCCTCTGATCCCTCATACCCATATAAATAATAGAGGTGGCCAAAAGATTTTGCTGCACATTCTTTTGCTCAATGGAAAATTTTGATGAAATATCATGTGCGCAACTCTTGCATTGATTTATGGAATATTATTGAAGGACTCAAAATTGAGGATCCAACATAGTTGATAAGAAGAGAAGTGGTGAATAGTCAACTCAATGCCACCGTGTTGCACATGATTCAGCTTGGTGTGGGGCCAAAAGATTTTCCTCATATTGAACACCTCAACCCTGCCAAGGAAGCTTGGGATGCTCTCATTGATTTGTTTGTTGGTAATGAGAGCATGAGGAGAAATCGATATGATGCTTTGAGCAATGAAGTTGAATGCTGCTATATGAAGGATGGTGAGGACCATGAAGACATGTATCGAAGGCTCAAATCCACTACCACCGCTTTTAGAAATATTGGTGCCTCTCATGTGGATGATGCTTGGATAAAATGGAAGTATGTGAGTTTGCTCATGCCCTTCGAGCACACTGACTTGAAGAGTCTCCAAGGAAGACACAACTACCATCTCATGACCTCCAATGAAGTTATGCAAGAGATGTCCGCCTTCAAGGTTGCTGCCAAGAATGCCAAAGATGCCCGCGCTCGTGCCCTTGGAATGAGCAATGGTGTGAATCTTGCCTTGAAGGCCAAGGTTGTGGAGTATGGGGAAGAAGAAGGAAGTGATGAAATCCTTTCTATGAGCCACCCCAAAGATGTCAAGGTTGCTCATGGTGAATACATGGCCTTCTATGCAAGGAATTTTCGGAAAGATCCCGCCAAGGCCAAGATGGAGATGCAACGAAGAAGCAACCCAAGTGGTATAAAAGAGAATGGTTCAAGATTGAGAACTTGCTTCAACTATGGTTACTGCTATTATTTTGTTGCTGAATGTCCATATGAGAAGAGAGAAGATCATGGTGGTGTACCTGTATTGAAGAAAAAGTCAAAGGTTCCTTTCAAGAAGCCCTTCATCAAGAAGAATGCCACCAACAAGAAGTCAACTGACATTGCGTTGATAGAACATGAAGAGTTCTCATCCGATGATGAAGATGAGGAGGAAGAAGAAACATCAAATGGTGTGGCAGCCATTGTCACCGCCTCTACATCCACTTTCTCACTCTTCGACTCTCCAAATGAGGATATCTCCAGCAAGAACATCACTTGCCTTATGGCAACATCATCGGAGGTATTATCATCTCCTCTCTCCACCTCTATAATTAATGATGATTTGAATGATGATATGACTCTTGAGGTGAAGGAGTAATTAGTTGCTCTCGATGTTTTTATGACTAACTTAGAGGGGAGCACAAGAAGCATTTTGTGAATCTCTTGAATCAACTTTCTCACACACAAGATCTTCTTGATGAGAGATGCAAACTTGGGAGAGAGCACATTCTTGATATGGATTCTCTAACTAATGCTCTAGAAGAGGAGCAAGATACTAGGGAGTCTCTTGAAGAAAAACTTGAAGGCCTTGATGAGACAAATTATCAAATTGTTGCTAAACTCATTTAGGGAACGTGATCATGCCATTGCTAAGTATAAAAAGGCTAAAAAGGATAAGATTGAGTTTGGTGTTTTTCATGACAAACTTGACAAGGATTTCAAGAATCTTGACAAGGCTCACAAGGCCTTGGAAAGTGAATTGTTGACTCTCACAAAGTCTCGTGAACAACTTCAAACTTAATTAACTAATGTTGCTTCACCTAGTATTTTCATTCCTTATAGTAGTCCAAACATCTTTGAGGAAAATGCTAGGTTGAAGGGGGAGCTTGCAAAGGCCACCTTCCTCGAAGGAAACAAGTATCTTGATGAACTTTTGAGTAAGAAAGGGTCAAATAATGAGAAAAGAGGCATTGGCTATGTGTCCAGGCCAAGAAGAACAACAATAAGAAGAAGGCCAAGCACTCATAAGCAAAATACAAGACCATTATGGGTAATAATTCCACAAGTGGAAAAACTATGTCACAACATGACTTTGCGGGAATTGCTAACCCTCACTATGTATTAATGTGTGATTATTATGGTGATGTTTATGCACAATATGTTGGCCCACTTGATGGTTATATTGCACGGTCTATTTGGGTTCCCAAGACCCTTGTCACTAACAAAAGAGGGCCCATTGAAAAATGGGTACCTAAAAACTAGTTTGATCTTTTGTAAAACTATGCTTCTAGAGGGTCAAAGTGGGTGCTTGATAGTGGATGCACAAGTCATATGACCGGAATCAAGGCGATAATGACAGATATAAGGATGAATCATGATGAAATAACCGTCACATATGCCGATAAATCAAGATCTCAGGTAATGGGTCTTGGCAAGGTTATGGTTGCACACGATACTACTCTCGTGGATGTCATGCTTATTGAGACCATTGGGTATAATTTACTTTTAGTCCGTGCTCTTGGAAAGATGGGCTTTGCCGTCTTTATTGATAATGATATTGTGGTTCTCTTGTGGAACAAGACTCTAAAGGTCGCTTTCATTGGGTACGTCGAAAATGACTTGTATGTGGTGGCATTTTCGGGGAAAAACACTACAATATCGATGTGCCTATTCGGAAAGTCCGATGTGGGTTGGCTATGGCATCGCCATCTAGCCCATGTCAATATGAGAACTTTGCAAAGTCTCCACAGGGGTGGCCATATTGTTGGACTAAAATAAAATGTTTGTTTTGCGAAAGATCGTGTGTGCAGGGCTTGTGTTGAAGCAAAAAATGCATGATTCTCCCCACAAACCCAATAATATTGTAAAGTCCAAGAGGATCTTGGAGCTTCTTCATGTGGATCTCTTAGGTCCTCTATCTCATGCAAGTCTTGGTGGGAAGAAATATTGTTTGGTGATTGTTGATGACTACGCAAGATATACATGGGTATACTTCTTCAAGTTGAAGAGTGAGACCCAACAAAACTTCATTGACCTCGTCAATATGGTTCAACGTCAATAGAATGTACCAGTGTTGGTGATAAGAAGCGACAATAGCACCGAGTTCAAGAACTACACCCTGAATGGATTTCTTAGTGATGAGGGGATAAAACATCAATATTCTGCTGCATATACCCCTCAGCAAAATGATATAGCTGAGAGGAAGAACCGAACATTAATGGATATGGCAAGGTCCATGTTTGCGGAGTTTAGGTCTCCATACAACTTTTGGGCTGAGGCAATCTCCACCGCATGCCATGCATCAAACCGGCTCTACCTCCACAAAAAGTTGATCAAGACTCCATATGATATTCTTATCGGTAACAAGCCCAACGTTTCATACTTCCGGGTGTTTGGTTGTAAGTGTTTCTACCTCATAAAAGGTGTCGTTTGTCCAAATTTGATTCCAAAGCTTTAGAGGGTATTTTTGTTGGCTATGGTCTCGATTCCCACACTTATAGAATCTATGACAAACTCTCCAAAATTGTCATAGAATCTTGTAGTGTGGTTTTCGAAGAATATGATTGCCCCCAAGTTGATGTTTGTGATGTAGATGATGAAATACCTGAAGATGCCATAAGAAGAATGGGTGCGGGATTCATCCGCCTCGTTGAGGAACCCCTTGTGGTGGATGGATAAGAACTATGCTCTACTTAAGTGGAGCCCGCATCTTCACAGTATCAACAAGCTCATATTGATGAAGCCAATGATGACGTAAGCCAAAGACAAGATGAGAACCCTCACCATGTGACATGGGTATACCTTACAGGTACTTGAGATTAGCCTAAACGGTCTAGCCCAAGAAGGAGTCCATGGTGCGAACGAAGCCCAACAAGGATTCAGGTGGCCCGCGGGAGTTCGACTTCTTGAAGGACACGACAAAGTGTAGATAGAAATTTGAAGGGAAAACCCTAATCTGTAACCGACTCAACCTGCTATCGCGCGACCTAGCCTCCCTATATAAAGGCTAGGAGGGGCGGCGAGGAGGACAATCCACACCCTCGCATACACCTCGCTATATTGCATCTGCGCACCCTTGTAACTTTTGACTCCCTCATAATCAAGAGCAGACAAGCAAGAGTAGGATCCTCTACGAGGCCTGAACCTGGGTAAAACCTCGTGTCACCTGTGTGCTTGTTTGCTAGCCGATAGATGCCTCCAGCGCTCCCCACTTCCTCGAACCTAAGTCCATCAATGATGGGCATTGATGAGTTAACCCCTCGTCAATTGGCACCGTCTGTGGGAAACGGGAGTGCTGATGTTGCGGCTTCCTCGGCCCCATCAACTACAATCTACGACTCCGTTGTAGTGTAGACTTGCCTCCTCTTTGGTGCCTTCGACTTCACCGTCCACGCACGGGCGACTCCCCCTGATTTCGAGTCCGTGGGCGATGGGATGGGACTAGCGATCAGAAGCCTACGCTTCCAGGTCAGCCGGATCGGCACGCTACGCCTCCCTAATCAGCCAGAGGCTCCCTCGATTGCCCCTGCTTCATGGTTCCCACCACCGATCGGTACCCAGAGCGAACTCAACGCCTCAGCATCAGCTGAGAGCATGGATGACAACAATAGTTGCGAGTCTGATCTAGGCGATCTGGCATCAGAGGATGGAGCCTACGGTTCTGGATCTGAGAGTTGTGGGAGCAACAGCTTCCCTAGCCACTACATGTGCGCCGTCATCAACGCCAGCGACGGAGGCACTCAAAGGGACAATGCCAACGGTGGACCCACCAACAACGGGGCAACCAATCGACCCTCGACCATCGACCTAGTTGAGGACGATCAGCAGCCGCCCAACCCTGAGGGAGAACGCATCAACGGGCGGCAGGAGATCCAACTCAATGACACCGAGTGGGCGCGATGCAGGGAGACCCTACAGGGCAACCCCTGCCACCAAACTCATCACAATAGATGTTGATGGGTTATCATTACCTGCTCATCTAGGAGTACAAGCGCCAGCAAGAGGTAAGCGCTCGAATCGACGAGCGCAGGAGGGTTGTGGATGAATGAAGCCTTCGGCGAGTAGCGCTCTCCTCCATCGGAGGATCCTCCTCCAAGGGTAATGACCATGCAGCTGCCAAAAGGCGCTCTCGGCTGGCCCAACTCAACATCAAAGAGTGAGATGAGGACACTTGAGCCCTCGACTTCTCACTCATGACGGTGGACTCACAGGGCAATGTGCTCCCGAAAACACCACAAGCAGTGGTGACACCAGCCACCATGTACCTGCTCAACAATCAACCACCAGCTGGGGATCCACAATCCGCCATGCATCGATCTACGATCGCTGGCCTTGGACTGGTCGAAGCTGCGCTTACCAAAGATCCAATGCCGGAGCTGAAGAAAAGCAAGGCTCTAGCCAGGTACTACTCGCTCTCCTCTAGCGATGACGAGCATGACCTGTTGTAGCGACACCGCTCACGTCGACACGATCGCAACTACGACACACATGATGACATCACGCAGAACAAGGTCGACAGGATGCGTGCCAGGCGCGCCTGCTCAATGGAGTGGGAAGACGAAGGAACAGAGCTCTGTGGTGTTGGATGCTTCAGTAGGGCTATACGGCAAACACAAATGGCGAAAGGGTTCAAACTCCCGTCGGAGAACCCAAAATTCAATGGCCTCCAAGACCCAAAGATCTGGCTGGAGGACCACATTTCCTCCGTCGAGCTACACGGTGGAAACAAGAGCACAGCCATGCAGTGCCTCCAGCTGTAGCTACAGGGCGCTGCCCACATGTGGCTCAACAACCTCCCCAAGGGTCGATCCACAGCTAGGAAGAGCTGGTCTACAACTTCGTGCGAAACTTCAAGGGAACTTACAAAAGGCTCGTGTCAATCAAAGAGCTAAAGGCATGCTACTAGAAGCTCGGCGAATCACTGCGCTCCTACATCCGGAGGTGGTCCCTTATTAAAAACTCAGTATAAGACATCTCCGAGGACCGCGCAATCGACGCGTTCAATGGTGGCATACGCCACAGAGAGCTCAGGGAGGAGCTAGGCTACACAAAGCCCAAAAAATCGACCACCTAATGGAAATTGCAAATAGGTGGGCAGATGGAGAGGACTCCGTGAAAAATAACCGCGTCCACTAAGACGGCGACAACCTCGGCCGTAGACGCGACCGCCGAGGAAAACATCGGATGCACGACTATGAAGACCGCAAAGAAGTCGACATGGCCACAGATGGCTACACCGACAAACGCGACGATGGCAACCGCAACAATGGGTACCGCAGTGGTGGCTACTACAACAGGAAAACCACGCAGGTATGGCAACACCATACCCGTGAAGAAGCCCCTGGAACATCGATCCAGGATAAACTATCTGGACCTTGCAACGTCCACTTCTACATCGATAAGAAGGATGACAAGAAGAAGTCCAACCATCTCCTAAAGGACTACCACGAGTTCCTCAAGATACACGAAGGCCTCACCCAGATGAATCGCGACACGATAAATCAGGGCTACAGAGCTGCCCCAGGTGCCATATCTCATGGAGCACCACCACCACCGCCCGGACCACCACCACCTGCGGCTGCGCCAGCTCAGAACAACGGAGGCGCACAATACCCACAACCATTGGGGAATATGGGAATTATCCAAAAAGGACGCCCCTCCAATAGGGTGCAAAAGTCAATCACTTGCCAAATCAATTTGGCGGTCAACTCTCCACCCTCAACCATTGAGTACCTCAGCAGATGCGAGTCCAGCATTACCTTCGACAAGCGCGATCACCCGCGTCAGGTACCTCTCCCGGGCTACTCTCCCCTGGTGCTATAGGCGCAAATCGGTGGCTACAAGATCAGTCGTGTCTTCATGGACGGCGGCAGCGGCATCAACCTCATGTTCGCCAGTACCCTGCGCGCCATGCGAATCCCCTATTATTCCTAGAGGCCTCTGACACAATGTTCCACGGCATCGTCCAAGGGAAAGGCATATACCCCTTGTGAAAAATTAACCTGGACGTCATCTTCGGCACGCCAGCAAACTTCCGACGAGAGCGCCTCGAGTTCGAAGTGCTCGACTGGCCCTCACAATATCACACAATCCTCGGACGTGTCGTGTTCGCGAGGTTCATGGCGGTGCCACAGAACGCCTACCTGCATATGAAGATGCCGGGACCCAACGACATTATTACCGTTAGTGGAAGCTTCGCCAAGTCAGACAATTGCGATAGGGAATTCAACAGAATTCCCAATCTTTCAGCATGTAGGAGGAGCTAGCAAGGCTGACGGAGTCGACAGACAACAATCTTCCTCCTCCGAGTAAACCGAACGTACCGACGAGTCCTTCGACTCGTCGGTGCACACCAAGGCGGTCCAGGTCCACCCCACTGACCAGACCAAGACGGCCCTCATCGCCAACAACTTGAGTCCCTCATAGGAACTCACACTTGTCGAATTCCTCCGTGAGCGCTGGGAGATCTTTGTCTGGTGTCCATCGGACATGCTAGGAGTTCCCAGGGAATTCGCCGAGCACTCACTCAATGTGAATCCTGAGGCTAGACCAATGAAGCAGTTGATACATCGACTATCAGAACCAAGGGCAAAGGCTATCGGTATGGAAGTCAACAGACTCCTCGACGCCAACTTTATACGATAAATTAAGGAGAGTACTTGGGTATAAAACCCCGTGCTTGTTCCTAAAAAGGACACGGATATCCTACGGATGTGCATGGAATTCACCCGCCTCAACAAGCATTGCCCGAAGGACCACTTCCCATTACCGCGGATCGACAAGATAATTGATTCCACCGAGGGATGTGCCCGCCTATGGTTCCTCGACACCTACTCCGGTTACCATCAGATTCGAATGAAGGAGGAGGACCAGGAGAAAATGGCCTTTATCACGCCTTTCGCCGTCTACTGCTACAAACAATGCCCTTCGGCCTGAAGAACACAGGAGCCACCTATCAACGGTGTATGCAGGCCTGCCTCAAGAACCAGCTTGGCCGGAACATCCAAGTTTATGTCGACGACATCGTCGTCAAAACCAAGGAGGAAGCCACATTACTCGATGATCTCCGCGAGACCTTCGACAACCTCGACCACTACTGAATCAAGCTGTATCTGGAGAAATGCGCCTTTGGTGTGCCATCTGGGCAACTACTCGGGTACCTCATATCTGCCAGGGGAATTGAGGCCAACCCAAAAAATATAAAGGCCATACTAGCCATGGAGAAGCCAAAGAACATCAAAGGCGTCCAGCAGCTGGCTGGACGAATCACGGCGCTCAGTTTATTTCATTAGTCAAATGGGTGAAAAGGCATTCCCGTTTTATCAGCTCCTTCGCAAGGCTGAGAAGTTCAAGTGGACGGATGAAGCACATGATGTAGTCGACGACCTCAAGCGCCTACTCTCCACCTCTCTAGTGCTGGTAACCCCAAGGGAAAAGGAGCCAATGTTACTATACATCTCCACCACCAACCAGGTGGTCAGTACCGTACTAGTGGTAGAACGAGCTGAAGACAATAAAGTTCACGGAGTGCAACACCCAGTCTACTACCTCAGTGAGGTACTCACACCAACAAAATAGCGGTACCCGCACTACCAGAAGCTGGCTTATGGTGTCTTTATGACAGCAAGACGACGACCCCACTACTTTCAGGAGTACCCCATCGTCGTGGTGAACGATGCTCCACTAGGGTACATCCTCAACAACCCCAACGCCACATGACGAGTCGCTCTTTGGGGAATCGAGTTGTCTCCACGAGACATTACATGCGAGAAGCAAGTGGCAATCAAGTCGCAAGTTCTCCCAGACTTCCTCATTCACTGGATGGAGAACCAACTCCCGGATACATTGGACATGTCCTGCCTATGGACAATGCACTTTGACAGATCCAAACGCCAAGAAGGATCTGGCACCGGTGTCATCTTGACGTCACCGCAAGGCAACAAGATGAGATATGTCATGCGAATGCAGTTCCACGTCTCCAACAACGAGGCAGAATATGAGGCCCTTCTCCATGGGATGCGGATGGCCAAAGCCTGCGGCGCAATGGGACTTGTCATCTATGGTGACTCCAAGCTCATGGTGGACCAAACCATGAACCAGTGCGATGCTCTGAGCAATAACATGATCGCATACCGCAACCTCTATGATGCACTTGAAGGAGACTTCGATGGCTGCAAACTATGGCACGTAGGCTGCAAAAGTAATGAGGAGGCTGACACGCTCTCCAATGTAGGGTTCACCGGTGCTCCGGTACCACCTGGTGTATTCCTAGAGCAGATCTGCAAGCGCTTCATCATGCCAAAGGCTCCTGAAGGACCATCGAACATATCAAAGGACTCGGGGGCTACACCACCCGAAGAACTCGAAGGTCCCAGCAATGCGGAACAGTGACCCGAACCCGAAGGGCCCATGGAGGTCATGCTCATCGAACCATCTTGGACGCAGCCGTACATCACATACCTGCTCAACAATAGGCTGCTAGATGACCCGACTGATGCGCGGCACATAGCAAGGTGCTCCAAGGCCTTCACCATTATCAACGGCGAGCTATACAAACACAACATTACAGGAGTCCTTCAGCGATGCATCTCCAACGGTGATGGGAGAGCCATAATCCTCGAGATACATGAAGGCACCTACGATCATCACACCGGGAGTCGCGCCCTTGTCACCAACACTCTACGAGCTGGTTTCTATTGGCCAACAGTGATACGCGATGCCAAGGACATCGTCCATAAGTGCAATGCTTGCCAAATATTTGCGGATAAGCTGCATGCACTAGGCGCAGAACTCAGGCCAATAACGGTGGCTTGGCCCTTCGTGCAATGGGAATTCGACATGGTCAGCAAGCTGCAAAAATCATCACCTAGAGGATATGTCTTCCTCCTCATCGCAGTCGACAAGATCACCAAGTGGATCGAGGCCATGTTAGTGATGAACCAGATAGGCTCCACCGCCATCAACTTCTTCGAGTCCATCGTCTTCAGGTTCGGGGTGCCACACAACATCATCACCGACAATGGGACAAACTTCACCTCAAACGAGTTCAAAGATTTCTGCAAAAACCTGGGAATCAACATCAGCTACGCTTCGGTAGCACATCCCCATACCAACGGCAAGTCGAGAAGGCCAACGTCCTTGTCTGTAGCGGCAGTAAGAAAAGACTCCTCGGACCACTCGAGCGAGAAGTTGGGTGTTGGGCTGAGGAGCTGCCATCCGTACTATGGAGCATGCGCACAACTCCAAACAACGCCACATGTTGCACCCCGTTCTTTATGGTACATGGCGCCGAGGCAGTACTAACTGCAGATGTGCGCTACAATGCCCCAAGGGTCGCCGCGTACAACGAGGCCAAATCTATGTCCACACTCAAAGACTCCATCGACCTCCTCGATGAAGTACGCGAGATCGCGGCAGAACGATCAACGATCTGCCAGCAGAGCCCCCGCAACTACCACAGCCGATGGGTGCACCCAAGATCCTTCATTGAAGGAGACCTCATCTTGCGACTAAAGCAGAAAGGATACCTCAAGCTCGAGTACCCCTGGGAGGGACCCTATGTGATTACTGAAGTAATCCCAGGTGGCGCCTATTGCCTGAAGGACGTAGAGAGTGGAGTCACATACTCCAACCCATGGAACGTCGTGCAGCTACCACGATTCTACCCCTAGATGTTTTTTACTTTACAATAAGGCTAGTCAGCTAGGCTACTTAGCCAAACATTGTACCTCTTGATATTCTACAAATAAATAAAGCTAAGTGCCTCCAACCATGTGTCTTGTTACATTTACTTTCACTACTTTTTCTGCAATCGGGGGATGCGCCTCCCTGACGGTCTCGTCACACATATTAACTCACAAAACAATAACCTGCGTAGCTGATTAAACAGCCAATCGAACCCTTGATAAAACTAACCCGGTTGCAACACAACTTGTAGGTTGGCAAGGGGATGAGATCCGCAAGTGTCAGGCTAACGAAAAGGAATTGCACACTCGCGAAACAAATAAGCTAATAGCTTTACATACAAACATGGGTATCAACACCCAGTCGAAACAACTATACAAATTTTACAACACTTATACGTCCTGTGTAGGTTAATCACTATTCTACTAAGGCGAAAGAAGAATGTTGGTACGCTTATCGAACAGGCTCACGACGTCTTCCGCTGGACGATCAACCACTTGATAATGGGGCACCATGTTCCACGCCATCCCTACTGGAGGCGACGGTGGTCCTGCGACGACAACATCCAAGTCCACATCGGGTCGTTGCATGCGCACAAGCGCCAACGCAGCCTTAGCACCCGCAACAAGCTATTGGTGCACGCACTAGCATACTGCATTAGCAGTCTGAAACTTCCACATCAGAGCCAGCATGCTTGAGGGTGCGGCATCCAATGGAAACATTGCCTGGAAGATATGCTTCAGGCACTGATACATTGCAAATGTATCTATAATTTTTGATGTTCCATGCTTGGTTTTATCCACTTTCTAATGTTTTGTCCACACTTTGGAGTACTTTTCATATGATTTCTTGGACTAACCTATTAACAAGAGCCACAGTGCCAGCTGCCTGTTTTCTGCTGTTTTTGGTTCTAGGAAAGTCAGAAAATGAATATTCTCGGAATTGGACGGGACAAAAGCCAAAGTGCCTATTTTTCCGAAAGTCATCAGATGCCAGAGTACGAGACGGAGAGGGGCCAGGGGGCCCCACACCACCTGGCAGTGTGGCCCAGCCTGGCCCGCGCTAGGGGGTGGTCTGGCCGCCTCCGGCACCCCCTCGGCCTCCCCTTCCGCCTATAAGATGCCCTCGGGATGAAAACCCAAAGTACCCGATCAAAAATCCACGAAAGAGTCTATAGCCGCCGTCATCTCCATCCCTAGATCGGGAGGGATCTGAAGCTCTTCCCGGCACCCTACCGGAGAGGGGAATTCACCCTGGAGGCCTTCTTCATCACCATGCAAGCCTCTGGTGTGATGCGTGAGTAGTTCATCCTTGGACTACTGATCCATGTAGTAGCTAGATGGCTGGTTCTCCTCCTTTGTGCTTTCATGTCTAGATCTTGTGAGCTCCGTTCATGATCAAGATCATCTATTTGTAATTCTGCATGTTGTGTTTGCGGGGATCCGATGGATATTGAGATGCTATTTCAGATTGATTATTGATTCTATCATGTCTTTGTTATTTGTGATCTTGCATGCTTTCTGTTGTTAGTAGCTATCTTGGCCAAGTAGGTGCTAGCGACTCCAAGAGTTAGTATTTATGCTCGATAGTGGGTTCATGCCTCTGGTAATTTGGGGAAGTGATAGAAATTTCTAAGGTACTAGATGTGTTGTTGCTACTAGGGATAAAACAACAATCCTTTGTTCATAGAACAATCGTATTGTTTACTTTACACGCAATTCGTAAAGAAATAATCTGTTGCTTGCAACTTAATACTGGAGGGGGTTCGGATGATAAACTGAAGGTGGATTATTAGTCATAGATGCAGTTGGATGGCGGTCTATGTATAATGTTGTAATGCCCAATTAAGTTCCAAAGGAGTCAAGATGATTAGTATATGCATGTATTGCTTTCTCGATGTTTGTCAATTGCCCCACTGTAATTTGTTCACCCAGCATGTTATCTATATTAAGGAGATCCACCTCTAGTGAACTATGGATCCTGGTCCTTTTCTTTTACATACAATCTATAAACTGTTTACTGCTTTGTGTTTACTTTCTACAAACTATTACTTCTTTCCATTCGATAGGTTTAATCCTTTGTTTTCAGCAAAACACGGTGAGATTGACAACCTCATCGCAAGTTGGGGACAGAGTTCTGTGGTTGTGTTGTGCAGGTCTCCACGTTGCAACTAGCACCGGTAGTGCGCCCTGCCAAGGCTCAGCTAGCAACACCTTTGGGATATTTCCTTGCTCCTACTGGTTCGATTAAACCTTGGTTTCATAACTGAGGGAAACTTGTTGCTGTGCTCATCATACCTTCCTCTTGGGGTTCCCAACGAGCTCTACATCAACCACGAGCCATCAAGCATTTTTCTGGCGCCGTTGTCAGGGAACGAAGAAGAAGAAACTCCCACGTCAACACCGCACCAGCATTTTTTGGCGCCGTTGCTGGCGAGTCAAGGACATCTTCACAAGGGGAGTCCCTCATAAAAAATCTCTTTACTTTGTTATTTTTGTTTTGCTTAGTTTCTTTTTGCTTAGTTTGCTTGTTTGTTATCAAAAACACAAAAAAATTAGTTTTACTAGTTTGCTTTCTTATTTGAAAACACAAAAAATGACTACTCTTGAAAACACTAAGTTGTTTGACTTCACTAGCACCAACAACAATGATTTTATGAGCACACCTATTGCTCCACCTGTGCCTGAAGATACTTTCTTTGAGATAAAACCTGCTTTACTCAATCTTGTTATGAGAGAACAATTTTCTAGTATTAGTAATGAAGATGCTGCTGCCCATCTAAATAACTTTGTTGAACTTTGTGAGATGAGAATAGGGATATAGATGGAGATATTATTATGCTGAAATTGTTTCCTTTCTCTTTGAGAGGAAAAGCTAAAGAATGGTTGAATTCCTTAACTAGGAATAGTATTGATTCTTGGACTAAGTGCAAAGATGCTTTTATTGGAAAATACTATCCTCCTGCTAAGATTATATATATGAGAAGTGAAATAATGAAGTTTAAACAATCTGATAATGAACATGTTGCTCAAGCTTGGGAAAGAATGAAATCTTTGGTAAAGAATTGTCCCACTCATGGACTGACTGCTTGGATGATCGTCCAAATTTTTTATGCAGGATTGAACTATTCTTCAAGGAACCTATTGGACTCTGCTGCTGGAGGTACCTTTATGACCATTACTTTGGGTGCTGCAACAAAACTTCTGGACAATATGATGGTTAATTATTCTGAATGGCATATTGAGAGAGCTCCACAAGGTAGGAAGGTAAATTCTGTTGAGGAAACTTCCTCCTTGAGTGATAATATTGATATTATTATGTCTATGCTTGTTAATGGGAAATCTCCTATTGATCCAAATAATGTTCCTTTAGCCTCTTTGGTTGCTCAAGAAGAGCAAGTTGATGTGAACTTCATAAGAAATAATAATTTTGGCAATAATGCTTATAGGAATAATTTTGGTAACAACAATTATAAGTCATATCCTCCCAACAATGGTAATGCTTATGGAAGTTCCTACAACAATAATAGGAGTGCACCCTCTGAACTTGAAGTTATGCTTAAAGACTTTATTAGTAAGCAAACTGCTTTCAATAAAACTATTGAGGAAAAACTCTCTAATGCTGAAAGAAATATAGCATCTTTGGCTGAAGCTCAATCTTCTTTGAATAAAATGGCTTCTAAACCTGACACTAATGACAATCCCTTTGCAGCCACCAATGCTATACAAGTAAGAATTAATGAAAATGTTAGACTATTAGCTGAATTAAATGCTAAGTGGGAAAGAGAAGATGAAATTGCTAGAAACATTAGTGTTTCTACTATCACCACCACTAGTGTTGATGCTAGTAATAGTTCTACTACTTTAGATGATAAATTTGATTTTGATCTTGATGGTTGCAATATCTTTGAAGTTATTAAGTTCCTACAAAAGCTTGCTAAATGTCCCAATGCTAGTGCTATGAACATGGCCTTTACAAAACACATTGCTGATGCTCTCATAAAGATTAAAGAAGAAAAGATGGAACATAAAGCTTCTATTCCTATTAAACAAGAAGATGGTTGGGAACCCATCATTAATATGAAAGTGAATGACTTTGATTTCAAAGCTTTATGTGATCTTGATAGTAGTGTTTCTATTATGCCTAGAAGGATTTATGATATGCTTGATTTGCCTCCACTTGAAGATTGTTATTTGAATGTCCCACTTGATGATAATGCTAAAAAGAAACTCATGGGGAGTCTTAATGATGTTCTTATTATGGTTAAGAATGCCTATGTCCCCGTTGATTTCTATGTTTTGGATGTTGAATGCGATGCTTCTTGTCCTATTACTTTGGGAAGACCTTTTCTTAGAACTGTTGGTGCCATTATTGATATGAAAGAAGGCACCATTAAATATCAACTCCCACTCAAGAAGGGTATAGAACACTTCCCTAAGAAAAGAGAGAAGATTTCTTTTGCTTCTCCTATGAAAACAAAATTTGGTCTTAATGCTTCTTCATTTGAGAACACTTGATTCTTTTTTTTGCTTCTTATGCCTAACTTAAAGGCGTTAAAGAAAAGTAATTATTGGGAGATAACCCAAAAGTTTTAGATGAGTCTTGAAAGTTATTACTTCAGTAATAACCGCTCCTTATCCTTTTTATTTGCTTTTTGTGCCAAGAGTAACCTCTAATGAGAGAGAAGTAATGATTGGGAAAGTTGCTGTCCCGAAATAGATTTCTGTGCTTCACCATAAAACTTCGTGTAAAATCTCTGAACGTCTTTTTGAGGCATGAATTTTTGTGCTTCTGCCCCAGGTTGTTATCTAACTTTCGTTAGTTCAATACTTTTTGATTTGAGAAACAGAAGGTCTTCGAAAAAATTCGTCTTTACCTACTGGTCTGTTTTGACAGATTTCTACCATTTTCTGCATTTGCTTCTTGTTGGTTCCTTTTTGAGTTCTTTTGGGAATTGAGCTTTTTGAGGGAAGTGCTACAGTAGCTAGTGTTCTAATGGAAGTTTATTTGGTGTTAGAACGAAGGAAAAATAGCGCGCTATTTCTTTTAGCGTGGCCCTTCTCCAGATGCTATGGACGTTATAGCGTGCTAATAGCGCGCTATTTTTCAAAATAGTGTGTGTTAAAAAATTAAAAAATTAAGGTATAGTATGTATTAATAGGAATTTTAGCAGCTCTTTTTTTGAGTAATATAGGCATAACCAATTAACTAATAGTGGCCAAACGACAAAGTTTGTTTGACATCCGGTGCAGGACAAGTTGGAGGAGAAGACTTGTACCAGGTCAGCTCACTGGTCGAGAACTTGAGATGTGCATCCTCCTGGTGCTTCAGTGCGTCTGGTGCACATGCCGAGCGGAGGCCAACCAGCTGGACCTAGAGGAGGCAGGTGTTGCAGTCTGTCAGCAACCGCCACCATCATGTGGGGAGGGAGAACTGGGGAATAGGGTTGAGTTGAGCTAGGTTTAGATGCATAGTGTTGGGCGTGGTGGATTTGTGGGCTGAATGGGCTTATCGGGTGGTGCTATATTTATAGATTTTTTTAGCACCGCTATTGCGTTGTGACGTTATAGCGTACTTAGCGCCGCTAAAGCATAAATAGCGGCATAGCGAGCAGATTTTGCATAGCGTAGCGTTCACCTCCCAAATATGCTATAGCGCCGCTATAGCGAAGAAATAGCGTGCTATTTTTTCCCATGTTTTACCCATGGAAGAGCAGAGACTAATGATAAGTTTTGTGACACTCCATGAATCCTAGTAAATTCCTCAACAATGGATTGGATGTCTCCAATCACTAGAATAATGTCATGAATAGAACAATGTAAAGAGAAAGCACACACATATTAATTAACAAGAACACACACTTTAGAAGGATCGTGTGTATGATGGAATTTTTTTCCTTCGCTCGCGCTACCCTGTTCCGAAGTTGATAGCGTTGCTCGATGCATTGACTGTTTAATCAAGCTCCTAGGACCACATGTCATCCTCTCATTAAAAGAAACGTGTGTATGATGGAATTTTTCCCTTCGCTGCCACTACCCTGTTCCGAAGTTGATAGCGCTACTCGACGCAACTACCATTTAACCAACCTCCTGAGCCCCACATGTCATCTTCTCATTAGAAGAAATGTTTATATAATGGATTTTTTCCTTCACTCGCGCTACCCTGTTCCGAACTTGATTGCATTGTTCGATGCATCTACCGTTTAATCACGTTGTTGGGCCCCAAATGTCATCCTCTCATTAGAAGAAACGTGTGTATGACGGATTTTTTACCCTCTGTCACGCCATTGTGTTCCAAACTTGATATTGTTGCTCGCTGCATCAGCCGTTTATTCAGGCTGGTGGGTCCCTTATGTCAGCCTCACAAGTCACAATAGAAGATCGTGGGTATGATGGAATTTTTTTCTTCTCTACTGCTACCCTGTTCCAAACTAGATAGCGTTGCTCGACGAATCTGCCATTTTCTCACGCTGGTGGGTCCCCCATTTCAGCCTCTCATTACAAGAAACATGTGCATGCTAAACTTTTTTCTCACTCGCACCTCCCTGTTTTGAACTGGCAACATTGCTCGATGCAGCATGTGTATAACGGCGCACTGCTGGGTCCCATATATCAGCCTCTCTGTAAATAAAACGTGTGTATGATGGACTTTTTTTGGCCATGTCCGCTATTTTGACCTTGGCAACTTGCTGGGTCCCAGATGTCAACCACCTCTATGCAGGAAACGTGTCTATACTGGGTCCCAGCTAACAACCTCTGTTTGAAAGAAACATGTTGGACTGTTTTTTCGGGTCCTAGATGTCAGCCTCAGAGTACAAAAAATGCTCATAAAGATAGAATTAAAAAGATTCTGGGCTAACTCGGGGCGGAGGACTTATTCGTGATGGCTTATATTCCATGGGTCCACTCCTAAATTGAATGGGCTATGGTGAGTGGCCACAAAACCATGAAAATGCCAAATTAGAAGGTATTGGGCTATGCTTGGGGTTGATAGACTAATTTCATGGGCTATGCTTGGGCCTGCTGGGTCTGACATGTCAGCTTCTCTGTAAGTGCAACGTGTGTATGATGGACTTTTTTTGGCCGCGTTCGTTGTCTTCACCGTGGCAGCCATATATGGTCTTACTGATGGGGCCCTTATGTCAGCCTCTCTAGCATGTTCTGGCTTGTGGGTCCCCGATGCAGCCTTGTATGTTCTGTCTGGTGGGTCCCCGATGCGAGCCTCTCTGTACAAGTATTTAAACTTTTTTTCGAACCCACCCTCAAAACAAACTCCGGGGATGTTGCATGCTGGTGGGACCGTGATGTCAGCCTCTCCGTAATGCGATATTGCTATAAGAAAGGACCTTCAAATCAAATAAACGTAAACTGAGTGTGTTGCCACTACAACAAAGATATTTATAGAATAAATATCATTAAACTTTTATTAGTACTACAATTTATGTATTAGTCTTCTTAAAAATATTTTGTGTGTCTATGTTTATCTCTTTTAAAATATAAAAGGGCAGCGCTCTGATGTCTACGCACTTCTATTCTCGTAGACAATTGTTGGGCCTCCAAGTGCAGAGGTTTGTAGAACATCATCAAGTTTTCCCTTAAGTGGATCACGCAAGGTTTATCGAACTCAGGGAGGAAGTGGTCAAAGGTATTCCCTCTCAAGCAACCCTGCAATCAAGATACAAGAAGTCTCTTGTGTCCCCAACACACCCAATACACTTGTCAGGTGTATAGGTGCACTAGTTCGGCGAAGAGATAGTGAAATACAAGTGGTATGGATAATTATAAGTGGTAACGGTGCCAGAAAATAGCTTGATGGCGTGTGGTTGACGTGGGAAAAGACTAAAGGCTAACTGAAATAAAGATGGAAGCAAGCAAACATGTAACAAATCTAATTGAAAACGGTGTATCAATGCTTAGAAACAAGGCCTAGGGATCATACTTTCACTAGTGAACACTCTCATATAAATATATTCTTCTTGATGATACTACTCTTAACTACTCTCCGGTTCGACACTCTAATCGATGGTAGGGCTATAACATCACACCTCAAAGTAAGCCTTTCCCATCTAGATAACCCCACACTGTCACCTTGAGCACTAGATGGTTCCAACAAACACCACAATTTCATAAAGACATCCAACTCCAATATAACTCATAACAAGTATTTGTAATCTCTAGCCTAAGTGTCACCATGGTGTACACACTGTCAACTTCACACACATGGGGAGAGCAGAGATCTATTAAAGCACTTGAGTAGAAAGGTAGATCTACTTGATTACAAAGCTCATGATCACAATATGATCATGCATAGAGAGAGATGAACACATAGCTACCGGTAGAACCCTTACGCTCGAGAGAGAACTACTCCCTCCTCATCATGGGAATCAACAATGGTGATGGAGATGGTGGTGGAGATCGATGGAGATGGCTCCAGGGGCACTTGCACGCCCTGAAAGGATGCCGAAACAGAGACTTTCTGTCCCCCGAATCTCCCCTTCGGTGGCGGCGGCGCTGCGGAACTTTTCATGGCTGGAGGCTTGACTCTCTAGGGTTTTGGCATCGGGAGGCTTCTTATAGGCGAAGAGGAAAGGTCGGTGGGTGGCCAGGGGGCCCACACCACCTGGTGGCGCGCCTAGGGCTATCTCGCGCCACCACATGGTGTGGCCGCCCCGTGGCCCCTCTCCGTCTCGTCTTGTGGCTCCGTGAGTCTTCCGGTAAAATATCAACTTTGGCTTTTGTCCCGTCCAATTCCGAGAATATTCATTTTCTGACTTCCTGGAACCAAAAACAGTAGAAAACAGGCAACTGGCACTCTGGCTTCTTGTTAATAGGTTAGTCCAAGAAATCATATGAAAATTACTCCAAAGTTGGAACAAAACATAAGAAAGTAGATAAAACAAAGCATGGAACATCAAAAATTATAGATACATTTGCATTGTATCACGCTCCTGGCATCTCAATTTATAAAATGCCACATAATGGAGTATTTTCTTAAAAAGATGGCTAGGCAGAGTTTTTTTGTATTTTGAGAGGTGGGGGCAATGCCCAAAAGGCCAAATTAAAAAGAGTTTGGCTATTCTACATAGGTTGCTCTACGTGGGTTATACTCCGTAGGCTATACTCCATGGGCTTCATTCTCAAATTTTAGTGTGTTGTGCTCAACAGTCCCCTGGCTCCTAAAAGGCCGAATTAATATGTTCTCGGCTATGCTCCATGGGTTCCTTTCTCAAATTTCACTGGGTTGGGGTCAGCACTCCCCTGACCCCAAAAAGACCGAATAAAAATGTTCTGGGCTAAAGAGGGGCCGAATGAGCTACTAGATTTCTTCTCCTGGTTAATAAAAAATCCATTATGATGTGCTCAGCCGGATTCGAAATAAAGACCTCAAAGAGGAAGGGGGAAAAGAGATAATTATTTTTGGCAGCTATTCATGTCAAAATTCAGTAGTACAGAATAAGGTAAAACAATTATCAACAGATTCAAAGTTCATATTCAGGAGCACTTGACCAATTCAACAGCATTGCAAAAGTGACCTATTCAGCAATATAGACAATGAAGTACAATAGCAGTACAGAGAGAACTAGTTTTGTTTCAACTCTAAAAACCTTGTCGCGTGATCAGTTTGTCCTTTTCACCAAACACACTCGACCATTGGAGCAAGCAAAACTGATGATCAAGTCTACTTTGAGTACCTTCTTCTCACATCAATGCCTGTGTGACACCCTATGCAACTCGAAATGCCCAAGTCTCATCTAGATTGTGACATGGCCATGTACAAGGGCAACGAGCACACGTCCGGTTCACATTCAGTATCACATGATAGATTCAGCAGCAATTTAAAGTGACCGATTCAACGGTGGCAGAAAATGACCAAAAGAATTGATAGATTCAGCAATGCCGAAATTGAAATTCAATGTATGTACAACAATGCGGCAAAGCCAAGTTTCAAAAGGAAAGTGTGACCATGATTTTCTCCGCTCAATATGAATAAGTCCCAGTACATAGGTATTACTACAAAATAGATTAGCAGTAGATGAACTCCATACAAAAATTTTAGTAGAAGTGTAGAACTATAAGCTTACACCAAGCTAGGAACCACTACATGTCCCATCATACGTACTCTAAGAAATGAGAATGCTTCAGCGTGTCAAAGTGCTGGCCGAGCTTCGCCCTTGATTTCCTGCCTGGGACGCGTCTCTCATTTCATTGTCGCATGTCGGCCTCTAGGGCAACAGCATACATGTAAAATTTATACGACAAACCAGAAAATTTGGGATCCTTAATTTTGGCAATTCCAATTACAAAGGGAATCTGCCACCAACATAAACTAGCTAATTAGTACAACATTACATACACGCAGTAGGATCATCACAAGAGGATTAAGATGTGATATCTCACCGGTGAATCTTGTCCGACGACATGTTCAGTAGTATGCCAGTAAAGCCGCGACTTGGAAAGAAAAGACGTGAGCACTTCCTGTGCGGTGTTGGCCAGCGACGGACTAATCGTTGTCTCAGATGACCTCTTTACTACAACCTGATTGAAACTAGAGAACAAGACCAACGACCAAAACCTCACTTCATACCGCGGCGATTCGCACGCCACCGACCTGACCGGCCTGAAGGACAGGGTCAAGTCCATGCTATGCCCATCAATTTGGGCGACGAACAGCTTGCCCTCCTTCCCGATGCCGATGACCTCAGCTCTGAGCGAGCCTGATGCACGAACTGGCATAGACGGGTCCCATTTTTGGGGTTGTATCTAGGCACTATCATCGAGTGGGCAGATATGAGGTGCTCGGCGAACACTTTGTTGACGCTGGTGAACTCGCATCCTGCCTCCATGCAGACACACCGGCGGTAGTTGCATGCGATCTTGTGGTCGTAGACGTCCTTGAAGGAGACCAAAGTCCAGTAGATGTCGTTGGGGCATCTACTACCTTTTCTGCCAGCGACTTGGCGGTACAGCTCCTTGGAGCATGCGGCCAGCAGAATGGTGCTGGTAGTGTCTAGACGCTTAGCTATTTCGTTGAAGACGTCATCGCCGACCTTCTTTCAGACGTTGTTCAGCTGGTTGTGCCTCGAATCCACAGCCATCATGTCTAAATGATTGGGGCAAGGACGAATCTATGTATGACTGTTGGGATTATTTGGGGGAGAGGGGTGGCGGCCTGGAAGGATCAATGCTGCGGGTGAGATGGCGAGAAAATGTGTGAAGTGCGCGCTCAAGAAGATCCAAATGTGGCCTCTCGGAGTTGGGAATGGCTCTTTAAAGGAGGAGGTTTTGCCGTGCTCCTTCGGCTGTCGTCTTCCGGGCGTACTACATCGATCACACCGCCTAGAGTTATGGAGTAGGGAGTACTATAGGTACTCTAGACTGGCACACTGCCATGGAGTGTTCTCTCATCGCATCTTAGTTATTAGAACTAATAGATGATTTATTTACTGCTTCCATTTTTATACTACTCCCTCCAGTTCATATTCTAATGGACTCATATTTGTCTAGATTCACATCAGTTAGACAGAGTAGTTGTAAATTGAGTCACTTATGTTTTTCGGTACTTCATAGTATGTACCAAAATACCAAGATGTTGAACCTCATATGAACTTTCTAGAAAGGTACCACTTTGCAAAGATTGGCAAG
This sequence comes from Avena eriantha, assembly GCA_910589775.1. Taxonomy (NCBI): domain Eukaryota; kingdom Viridiplantae; phylum Streptophyta; class Magnoliopsida; order Poales; family Poaceae; genus Avena; species Avena eriantha. The sequence continues at coordinate 372,622,428 of OU342744.1, forward strand.
CCTGCTAAAATTGCTGAAACTTCTAGAAAGGCAAGAATCCACGACCTAAATTGCATCATGCTTGGTGAAATAACGACAGGTTCCCTGTTCATATTCAACAGCATTTCAAAGTGATCGATTCAGAAATACAGACTCTGAAATTCAATAGCAGGACGACGAGAATCAATTCATGTTTCAGCACTAAAAACCTTGGTGTGGGATCAGCCGCTTTTCTACGAACACACTCAATCATCGGAGCAAGCAAAACTAACCATCAAGCTTGCATTTCTATGCATACCTTCTACTCACATCAATGACTGTGTGACACACATATGCAACACAAAATGCCCCAAGCCTCATCTAGATTGTGACAAGGCCATGTTTTAAAAGAATAGTAAGACCATCTACTAACCTTGATCTAAAAAAGTACTAGTACGTCAGTATTAGTTCTACAAAATACTTTAGTACTATAATAAAAATGACAGAACATTTGACAGATTCACTACCATTTGAAAGATTCAGCAGCACTGAATAAAACAGAAAAATATCAATAGATTCCAAATACATAATCATCAGCACTTGACAGATTCAACAGCATTTCAAAGTGACCGATTTAGCAGTACAGATAATGACCAAAAGAATTGACATATTTAATAATGCAAACACTGAAATTCAATAGATGTAGCATGGCCATAATTCAAAAGGACAGAGAGCACATATTCTGGCCATGTTCCAAAAGAAGAGCAAGACCATCTACTGGTCTTGATCTAAACAAGTACCAATATATCACTATTAGTTCTAAAAAATACGTTAGTAATAGCAACAACAGAACATTCGACATATTTAATGGCATTTGAAAGATTCAGCAGTACTGAATAAGACAGAAAAATATCATCAGATTTCCAGTTCATAATAAGCGGCACTTGACAGATTTAGCACCATTTCAAAGTGACCGATTTAGCAGTACAGATAATGACCAAAGGAATTGACAGATTCAGCAATGCAGACATTGAAATTTGGTACATGTAGCAAGGGAATGATTCAGAAGGAAAGAGAGACCATATTCTGCATTAGATCCGTCGGTCTAAACAAGTACCAGTACATAGGTATTACTCCTACTACAAAATAGATTAGGTAGCATAACTCCATACAAAATACTCAGAACTACCTTAAGCTAGGAACCACATGTACCAAAATGATAACAAAAATCCTATCGAGGAGTACATGTATTCAAGTTAGAGTCATCACAAGAAGATAAAGATGTGTTAATATCTAAGAATCTTGTCGATGTGAAGCTTGTATTCCATGATGAACTCCGATGGTCGATTCCGCTGACAAGCGACCAGATTAGACTGACAAACTGACAAAGAGAAAGTGGCTTTAGAATTCGCATAGAATACCTTCTCACACAAGCCATTTGGATGTGCAGAGCTAAACTTCACCATGAACTGTGGCAACACGCATGCCGCCGGCCTGACGCACATGATGGATATCAAGATGACATCGTCGTGCCTCTCAAATAGCACATAGAACACCGTGTCATCGAACTCGGTTAGGCTGATATCTACATTTTGTGGGCCCGGTGTCAGCACCGGCGTAGAGATGTACATGCCTTTCCTACCATAGTGTAAAATGTGCAACCTCATGACATGGGATTTTCTGAGGTGGGAGTGGAGCACAAACAGAATTACGGCAAACTCGTAGCCAGGCACCACACAGTTCCATTGGACTGCATCAGCGAGCATTGAACATGAAGACATATTTGGCTAGACAGCCCATACCAATTAGGTCTGTCACCAACATAAAGTAATTAATTAGTATGACATTACATATATTCATATTAGGATCATCACAATAAGATTTATATGTGTTAACTCACTCTTGGTTGATATTCTTGTAATCCATGGGGAATTCCGAAAACATCTTCAGAAGCTCGCAGGTAACGTCGTGGTTTCGACAGGTACGACATGAGCCCTTTTAGCGCCACTCAAGCCAACAAAGGCCTGCTCGTCTACTCAGATGTCACTGCCATTTCAACTGAATGGAGCTTATTCCATGACGGCGGTGACCATAACATCACCTTGTACTACGGCGGTTCGCACGCCACCGACCTGACATACCTGACAGATAGGAAGATGTCCATGGTGTACCCTCCAATTAGGGCGGCAAACTCCGTGCCCTCTTTCCTGATGTCGATGATCTCTGGTGCGTGCACCCGGTTAGTCGGGTACCAGTGTTTGTTGGAGTAGGTCACTTTGGGAAAATAGTACATCTTGTGGGCAAGTTTCAAGTGGTAAAAGAGCTCATGCACAGTTAATGGTCGGGTGACGAACTCGCATCCTTGCTCCAAGCAGGCTGCGCACGGGGCGTAGCAGCACTAGATCTTGTAATCATAGACATCATTGTAGGAGACCAATGAACAACAGCGGTCGTTGGGGAACGTACTACCTTTTCTGCCGGTGACCTAGCGGTACAGTTCCTTGGAGTATGCGGCCAGCCTAACGACGTTGATAGTGTCCAGACGCATAGTGATTTTGTTGAAGATGTCGTCGCCCACCTTGCTCCAGCCATAGTGCCGCGGGTTGCACCTCTAATCCGCCATCATGTCCGGACAGATTAGGGGCGAGGGTGGATCTATATAGAGTTTTGGTGGTTTTTGGAGGAGAGGGCTGGTGGCCTATAGGGAGTGATGTAGCGTGCAATATGGGGAGTAAAATGTGTGAAGCGCGCGCCAGGGATGCGGCCAGGCAGCGTCAGCGAGTGGGGATAAACTAAACGGAGATGGGGAAGATATGATGGCTCTTTGAAACATGTTTTTTCTTTTCTTCTGCTATAAGAAGTGGCTGCATCAAGGACGTAGGCTAGTGTGAATGCGTGTACAACACGTCCCTATGCAATAAATTAAACATGTCACTTCCTAGCACAATACATTCTCGTCACATCAGCGGAGTACTATTTATAGCTTCTATTTTCATACTAGTATTAGGGCATTAGCTATGGTGGCAGAATTTGTCTATAAGCTGGGAAGTTTTAAGAAAAAGCTTTTTGATAATTTTCGATGTACTAAATTCCTAATAGCTTAAAAAGTATTTTGGAAAATTTTAAGAGAAATCTATCTATCGTGCTTACTCATAGTTAAAGTTTGACACGGTCAGTGGGAGTATGATTTACATCGAAGACCTCAAAAAAGATAAAATTACGTATAGGTCCATAAACTTAGCACAAAGGCCCCTAAAGTTAAGCAAGGAAAAATACTCGGGTCCTTGTCGAGCGAGAAGCTGAGCCATACCCATCGTACTACTGTACTTGCTTCACACAAACACACAAAACGCTCCTCACACTTTCGAACCAGCGTGCTAGGGGTGTGCTTGGTGCTTCCTCTTCGCAGGGTGTGAAATGGAACGACAATGCAGGTCGACACACGTGGGCAGCTCCACGTTGTAGACGAGGGAGAGATCAGCGGGCCAGGGTGTGTATGGATGGTGATGAGACGGGAAAGGAGAGAGAAAACACAATTTTTTTGCGTGTATATATATAGTAAAGGTCCCAAAATTTTGACAAGTGGTTCAACTTCTTGCTAAGACTCTACATCTTGACAACTTACTGAAATTAGGTTAAACTTGAGATAGAAGTAAGCGTGATAGATAGCTCTTGGATTAATTGTCTTTTTGAAGGTAGATGGGTGTATCTTCTTTTAGTAAACGATGTTCTCGGTGTGAGTTTCTAACTATCAGGAAAGAACATTCTCAATTTTCCCATGTTTTGTGTATTTTAAAACTTCCTAGCTAACTCTGCCGACTTGAATAAGACTCTATGCCAATTTAGCGAAATTAGGTCAAATTTGAACTACAAGTAAATTGTAGATTGCTTTGGAAGTTTTACAAAAAAGCTTTTCGGTGGTTTTCGATGTACTGAATTCCTGGTTAGAGCTTCAAAAGTTTGTTGGGACATTTCAAGAGGAATCTATCTATCGCGCTTACTAGTAGTTAAAATTTGATACATATGGTGGGATAAAGTACGATTTGCATCGAAGACCTAAAAAATTTACATAGAGGTCCATAAATTTAGCATGAAGGGCCCTAATGTTAAGCAAGGAAAAGGAGTTGGGCCCTTCTCGAGAGAGCAACTTAGGCATATACCCTTCGTACTAGTGTACTTGCTTCACACACACACACACAAAACGCTCCTCACACTTTCGAACGAGCGTGTTGGGGTGTGCTTGGTGCTTCCTCTCTTCACAGGGTGTGAAATGGAACGACAAGGCAGGTCGACACATGTGGGTAGCACCACATTGTGTACGATGGAGAGTTCAGCCGGTCAGGGTGTGTGTGGATGGAGATGAGGCATTGTGAAGGAGAGAGAAAACACAACTTGTTTTGCGTGCATATATATAGTAAATGTCCTGAAATTTTGACAAGAGGTTCAACTTCTTGCTGAGACTCTACATATTGACAACTTAATGAAATTAGATCAAACTTTAGCTACAAGTAAGCGTGATAGATAGATCTTGGAATAATTGTCTTTTCGAAGGTAGATGGGTGCATCTTCTTTGTAAACGATGTCGTCGGTGTGAGTTTCGAACTATCAGGAAAGAACATTCTTCATTTTCCCATGTTTTGCGAATTTTAAAACTTCCTAGCTAACTCTGCCGACTTGAATGAGACTATGTGCCAATTTATCTAAATTAGGTCAAATTTGAACTATAAGTAAATTGAGGTTGCTTTGGAAGTTTTACAAAGAACTTTTTGGTGGTTTTTGATGTACTAAATTCCTGGTTAGCTTCAAAAGTTTTTTGGAAAAATTTAAGAGGAAACTATCTATCGCTCTTACCAGTAGTTAAAACTTGACACGGTCGGTGGGAAACCGGTCTAGATCGACGACCTCAAAAAGAGAAAATTACATGTAGAGGTCCATAAATTTAGCACAAAGGGCCCTAAAGTTAAGCAAGGAAAAGCAGGTGGATCTTTCTCGAGCAAGAAACTGAGCCATACCCTTCGTACTACTGTACTCGCTTCACACAAAAAACGCTCCTCACACTTTCGAACCAACGTGATGGGGGATGTTCTTGGTGCTTCCTCTTTGTAGGGTGTGAAATGGAACGACAAGGTAGGTCGACGCACGTGGGCAGCGCCACATTATGGACGAGGGAGAGATCAGCCGGCCGGGGTATGCATGGATGGTGATGAGGTAGTGAAGGAGAGAGAAAACATAATTTGTTTTGCGTGCATATATATAGTAAAGGTCCTGAAATTTTTACAACACGTTCAACTTCTTGCTAAGAAAATGCATCTTCACAACTTCACAAAATTAGGCCAAACTTGAGCTACAAGTTTGCATGATAGATTGCTCTTGGATTAATTGTTTTTTGAAGGTAGATGGATGCATATTCTTTTAGTAAACGGCGTCGTCGGTGTGACTTTGCCAATGTTTAGGAAAGAACATTCTTGATATTCTGATGTTTTGCAAATTTTAAAACTTCCTAGCTAACTCTGCTAACTTCAATGAGACTATGTGCCAATTTATCAAAATTAGGTCAAATTTGAACTACAAGTAAATTGTAGATTGCTTTGGAAGTTTTACAAAAAAGCTTTTCGGTGGTTTTCAATGTACTGAATTCCTGGTTATAGCTTCAAAAGTTTTTTGGAAAATTTTAAGAGGAATCTATCTATCGCGCTTACTAGTAGTTAAAATTTGACACGGTCGGTGGGAGCAAGTACAATTTACCTCGAAGACCTCAACAAATATAAAATTACATAGAGGTCCATTTAGCACAAAGGGCCCTAATGTTAAGTAATGAAAAGCAGTCGGGTCCTTCTCGAGCGAGCAACTGAGCCATACCCTTCATACTTGATGCAGCCCGTCCTACGGACGCTTCTACATCTACACCAACAAGTCCCCCAAGTGGACCCATGACTCGTGCCCGAGCCAAACTCCTGCAAGCTAAGGTGAACTCGCTCCTCTCTTCGTGCCAATTCGATACCTCCTTGGATGGCGTGCTACTTCATACCTCTAATCTGTGCATCATCAGGTACGAGCCCCCGCCGCGTCGACCCACGAGCCCTGAAGCTGCACCTAAGCTGAAGCTGCCGGAGTGTCTGCCCGAATCTAGCCGGAGTGTCCGGCCACCTCGGAATGTCCGGACCGACTCAGCCGGAGTGTCCGGCCTGCCCGAGCCCGAACCTGGCGTGGACATTCAGAAGGTCAAATCGGACACCGCCCGGACACTTCCCGGAGTGTCCGGTCACCCCGGACTGTCCGGCCCACTCGACCCGGAGTGTCCGGCCACCCCGGACTGTCCGGCTCACTCGCCCCGGAGTGTCTGGCCCAAGTGATAGGCCTGCGAGCCTAGCTGGGTCTTATGGCCCATGTACCCCTCTACTTTGCCCAGAACTCTACTTTAATGCCTGAATTACCCCTGAACTTGTGGCTGGCCTATATATAGACCCCCACCTCCATTGTAAACCCTAGGCATGATATTGGAATTAGTGGAAACCCCTTTGTGGATCTATCTAGTTCTTGCCTCATGCTCCTTGACTAAGGAGCACCAATATCCCCAAACCTCGTTGGAGTTTGCATTGTGCCTCCGCGTTGTACAAGGCCTAGGCATCGGTGTTCCTTTGCCTAGACGTCAAGATCTCACCGAGTCTCCCATCTCGCCGTGCCGGTTCGAGAGAGAGTCCTCCGCCTGACGCCGATCCTAGGGATTGCGCCGGACCGGTCACCGCCGGCGTGAGCTATTGGTGTTTATCGTGGTTTTTGCGTGTGTGTGTTCATCGCGTTCTTCATGCGTGTGTTCGTCGTGTTCATCCTCCCCTCCTTTCCCCGCACTCCACCCTCGATTTGAAAGGGAATCATGAAAGATCGGGCCACCCTAGAGGTTTGCCCTCAACATATTGGTATCAAGAGCTTCGTTGCTCACGATTTCCCCCACAAATTTTTCTTCTATCCACCAAAAATTCGAAAATCCCCACAAAAAACAGCCCATATTTGCCTTTGGATCGATCTCTTGATTTGGAGTGTTATTTGTGGTTTTGATCCGACCAAACCTTGTCTAAGGAGTTGGTCCAGCTTTATCCTGCGTTTCCCCAGCCAGATTTGGCCAGATTTTTGCAGATTTGAGGCCCGAAGGCGAGGATTTCCGCTCAAGAACACGAGCAGGAAACCCGCGCTGGAGTGTCCGGCTCGAACCAACCTGAGTGTCTGGCCTGATCGGAGTGTCCTGCCTAGACAAACCGGAGTGTCTGGCTGTAACGCCTGTTTTGACAATTTTGCCTCATTTTTTGCATTGGCTAATCTCCTTGTTTGCTCGTGTCCCGTGTGCGTGTCAGCAAGTACCAGCAAGCTTCCGCATCATCAACTTCCGTGCTCATCGACACCACGGACCACGAACATCATCCCGCACCACCGACGCCAAGTTCATCATCAAAGAAGGTATAACTTGCGTCACCTTGTTAACCCCATCTTCCTTTGTGTGTACCTATCCCATGAGAGTGGCTCATCTTGTGTTTGCTTGAGCATTGTGCATTTGTCCTTGGATAGTGAGAGTGCAAGAGCAATAGCAAGTGTGACTAGGTAGCATCAAGGGAGAGCAAAAAAAATACAAAGAAAAAGCAAAAGAAAAATAGTCTCCCCTTGCAAAAGAGAGTTTCAAAGCTTGTAAGCAAGAGAGAAAGAAGAGCGCCCAAGGCAAGTGCACAAATCCGTTGCTCATTTTTCCTCTTTGCAAACGAGCCACGGTCTCTCCTTGCATTGGCACGACAACAAGCTTAGTCTTCGTTAGGACATTTTGTTTGCTCATTTTCATAGTCATGTCAATCCCAACTTTCTCCACGTGTGTGTACATAGTCGTAGGTTCCCGCCACCCTTTTGAGTTGTTGACCTTCGCCTTTGACTTGAGTTTTGTTGGATTTTTACCACTTTTGACTATCCCTTTTCTTTTGGTTGGTTCTTTGGCTTTCCACAACCCTAACCTACCACCAACAAGCTTTTGAGAGTGTGAGTTTTCTTTGCATTTCCACTTTGCACGCTAATAGCTCTCACTTGTGGTTTCTAGTTTGGTGCAATCCCCAAGGTGAGGTACAAGGCTAACACCACCATATCCCACTTCCATATACAATACTTGTGTGTTTTGCATGATGGATAGGCACGGTGAGACGACCCAACCACCTCCCCAAGAAGAAGATCAAGGTCCGTACATGACGCGCGCAAGTCACTTCATCGTTCGACAAGAGTTCCGTGAACGTTGCCAAGCACTTGAGACGAGACAAGATGAACAATTTGGCGAGACGCAAGCCGAGTTCAAGAACATCGACAACCGCTTCGACGGCCTTGAACGACAAATGCATGCAATGCATCACAACTTCGGCCACCAAAATGAAGCGCTTCAACACTCCGTCGCTGAAACAAATGACAATCTTCGACGCCTCATCGATGGCATGGCAAGACCACGTTCACGCGCATCAAGCTCTACAAGTTCTTCGCATCGTCATGAACCTCTTCCACAAGATCTACATCAAAGTGCTCCAAGACGCAATGATGCCCCCGTGGTTGAAGATGGAATCTCTTCGAACTTTGTACCTTCCCCACGGCACGCCGCAACGTCAAGCTATGACGGTGACCTCTCTTCAAGGCCACGATTAAGGCAAGAAGCACACCGTCATCACGCAAGGGCACTAGTGATTCAACAAGAGCAACCACAAGAGGAACCGCAAGTCTACCACCACCGACCGCGACACATTCTTGACACAACAAGTGATGACTCCAATTTGGAGAATCCAGCTCGTCATCGACGTCAAGCTCTTCAAGATCCTCCTCCTCGTCATCAACATCATGAACGTCAACATCAACACCATGGTAATCACAAGGCGCCTCCTCCACATCAACAAAACTTGGAGCGTCAAGTGATACAAGTTGAGCGACGCCCACCACGTCAAGAGGCTCATGACCATGTTCTTCGCCGTGAGGCCCATGTGCCTAACCAACATCACCAACCAAGGAACGAGCCTCCTCTTCGTCATCAACCGCGTCAAGAGGCTACACACCTTCGCCACCATGAGGCCCAAGTACCTCAACCACGTCAACAACCGCGCCAAGAGCAAGAGCAAGCTCCTCATCAACAACAATACCAAGAGCAAGCTCCGCAACAAGGACGCGAGAACCAAGTTCCACCTTCCCAACTACAAGATCATCAACAAGGTCACCAAGCTCGTCGCAATGACCGCAACGATGAAGAAACTTTTGGCAAGCTCAAGTTCACAATGCCCAAGTTCACCGGATCCAATGACCCTGAGGAATACCTCTCGTGGGCACTCAAAGTCGACAAGATCTTCCGCATGCACAACTATAGCAACGAGAAGATGGTCGCCATGGCTTTGCTAGAGTTTGATGATTACGCCAACCTTTGGTGGGAACAAGTTCAAGTTGCTCGTGATGCAAGACAAGAGCCGACAATCACAACTTGGCATGACATGAAGGCTCACATGAGATCCCAGTTTGTCCCCGCGCACTACACGCGTGACCTCTTCAACAATCTTCAAGCGCTTCGTCAAGGGACAAAGACCGTGGAAGAGTACTTCAAGGAAATGGAACTCAACTTGATTCGCGCCAACATTGATGAGCGCATGGAGCAAACAATGGCACGTTTCCTTATTGGCTTGAATCACCCAATCAAGCGCATCGTCGAGTTCCAAACATACAACACCATGGTTGAGCTTGTGCACATTGCAACAAAGGCTGAACGTCAAGTGCAAGAGGATATCAAGTACAACAAGCCCAAGACGTACTTCACCTACAAGTAAGCTTTAACCCCTACACCAACAACTTTCAATGGTAGCTCCTCAAGTACCTCCAAGCCTTCCTTCAAGCCCACACTTCCTCAAGGAAAACTGCCCCCAAGTGGCAAGCAAGCAAAGAGTGATACACCTTTCAACGGTGAATGCTACAAGTGTGGAGGTAAAGGACACAAGTCGGCCGAATGTGGAAACAAGAAAGTGTTGTTCATCCATGACAATGGTGATGAAGAGTACTTGATTGAAGATGAGTTTGATGCCCGTGTCAAGGAAGCAATGGCAAGGCAACGAGTGGAAGATGATCAAGAACTCCTCATGTGTGAACATGACGCAAGTCCATCGCTTGCCGTCACAAGAATCTTGACCACTCAAGCACAAGAGCATGAAGACCAACGCTCCAATATCTTCCAAACACGAGCCGGCATCAATGGCAAATCTATCAAGGTGATCATTGACGGAGGGAGTTGTCACAACCTTGCTAGAACCGAGTTGTGTGAGAAGCTCAACCTCAACCTCCATCCACACAAGCACCCCTACCACGTGCAATGGCTAAGTGACCAAGGGTCCGTTAAGATCAAGCATACCGTATCGGTCTCCTTCGCCACTGGTCCTTACAAAGATACGGTGGAGTGTTATGTGGTTCCTATGACAGTTTGCCACATGCTTCTTGGTCGACCATGGCAATTTGACAAGGCTGCTCAACATGATGGTCGCACCAATATATACACCTTCAAATGGCTCAACAAAACATGTGTTTTTCTACCGATGACTCCTAGCCAAATAATTGCGGACAATGCAAAGGCTTTAGCGAGGGCGCAAAGCACAACACCTACTTGTGAGAAGAGCAGTGAGAGAGAGAACCACCTCATAGTGAGTGAGAGCCACAAGCCAAATTTGAGTGGAAAAACTAAGAGTGTTCTCCTTGCCACCAAAAGTGAGATGAGAGATGTTCGGAACAACCCATCCATCTTGCACTATGTCCTCCTTTGCAAGGGACTAGCGCAAGGAACTAACGAATTAACCAATGTTCCTCCATCTTTGATGAGTGTTTTGCAGGAATTGAAGGATGTGTTCCTCGAGGAGCTTCCACATGGACTACCTCCTCTTCGCGGCATTGAACATCGCATCGACCTCATCCCTGGTGCACCACTTCCCAACCGCGCCGCTTACCTCACGAACCCGGAGGAGACAAAGGAGATTGAACGTCAAATCAACCAACTCGTCTCCAAAGGTTTGATCCAAGTTAGCACTAGTCCAAGTGCCGTACCCGTGATTCTTGTTCCAAAGACGGATGATACGTTACGGTTATGCATGGACTGCCGTCCAATAAATGCTATCATCGTGCGTTATCGACATCCCATACCACGTCTCGATGACATGCTTGATGAGTTGTGTGGAGCCACTATTTTTTCGAAAATTGATCTTCGTAGTGGTTACCATCAAATACGCATGGCTGAAGGTGATGAGTGGAAAACCGCCTTCAAGACCAAACTTGGTCTCTATGAATGGTTGGTTATGCCCTTTGGTTTATCAAATGCCCCATCCACCTTCATGCGCCTTATGAATCACATCTTGTGTTCTCTCATTGGAAAAAGTGTTGTTGTCTATTTCGATGATATTCTTGTTTATAGCGAATCACTTGAGGACCATATAACACATGTCAAGGAAGTTTTGCAAATCCTTCGACATGAAAAGCTTTATGCTAATCTTCCCAAGTGCACTTTTTCTAAATACAAGTTGATTTTTCTTGGATTTGTCGTTTCTTCGAAGGGAATTGAAGTTGATGTTTCCAAGGTAAAGGACATACGAGATTGGCCCATACCAACAAATGTGAGTGAACTCCGAAGTTTTCATGGGTTGGCCGGTTTCTATCGTCGCTTTGTGAAAGACTTTTCAACCATTGCTTGTCCCCTTAATGAATTGACCAAAAAGAATGTCACCTTCGTGTGGGGCAAAGCACAACAAAAAGCTTTTGATGAACTTAAAAAGAGGCTCACCGAAGCACCTCTTCTTGCTTTACCGGATTTCACAAAAACTTTTGAGATAGAGTGTGATGCTAGTGGTATTGGCATTGGAGGAGTCCTTATGCAAAACGGACGTCCTATAGCCTACCATAGTGAAAAACTTGATGGTGCTCGCCTTAACTATCTGATTTATGACAAAGAGCTTTTTGCCTTAGTTCGTGTCCTTCAAGTTTGGCAACACTACCTTTGGCCCAAGGAATTTATCATACATTCCGACCATGAGTCGTTGAAATATCTCAAAGGCCAAGCTAACTTGAGCAAGAGACACGCTAAGTGGGTCGAGTTCATGGAGTCTTTTCCGTACATTGTCAAGTATAAGAAGGGCAAAGATAATGTAGTTGCGGACGCATTATCTCGCAAACATACAAGCCTTCTTACGAGACTTGAAATCAATGTGTTGGGTCTTGAGGAAATAAAATCTTTGTATGCTTTCGACCCGTTCTTTGGACCAATTTTCGCAAAGTGCTCCAATGAGAAGGGAGTTGATGATTTCTATTTGCATAAGGGCTTTCTTTTTAAACAAAACAAGCTATGCATTCCGAAGTCATCGCTTCAACTTTTGCTTCTCCAAGAATCTCATGGTGGAGGCCTTATGGGTCACTTTGGTCGCGACAAGACATTGGACATGCTCTCCAATCACTACTTTTGGCCCAAGATGAAGCGTGACGTGGAGCGCTACGTTCAACGATGCACGACATGTGTTCAAGCTAAGTCACAAGCTAATCCCTATGGTCTTTATATGCCATTGCATGTTCCTCATACACCTTGGTCCGACATTAGCATGGATTTCATGTTAGGATTGCCTAGATCTAAGCATGGTCATGATTCTATATTTATTGTTGTGGATCGTTTTTCCAAGATGGCACACTTCATACCGTGCCATAAGACCGACGATGCTTCACATGTTGCAAATCTGTTTTTCAGGGAAATCGTTCGTCTTCACGGTGTGCCAAGGATAATCGTCTCCGACTGCGACGTCAAATTCATGAGCTACTTGTGGAAGACCCTCATGGCCAAGCTCGGCGTCAAGCTCCTCTTTTCATCCGCATCACATCCTCAAACTGATGGCCAAACTGAAGTTGTCAATCGAAGCCTCAGAACCCTCCTTCGTGTGTTGATCAAGAAAAACCTGAAGGATTGGGAGGAATGCATTCCACACGCCGAGTTCGCCTACAATCGAGCCAAGCACTCAACAACCAAGATGAGTCCATTCATGATCGTCTATGGTTTCGAGCCCCTCACCGCGCTCGACATCCTACCACTACCTCTCCATGAGCGCACAAACATGGACGTCGAGAAGCGCGCACGAGCTATGAAGAAGCTTCATGAAGAAACAAGAGCAACTATCGAACAATAAGTCCTTCGCCAAGCTTCAAGGTTAAACAAGGACAAGAAGGAGATAATATTTGAAGAAGGTGACCTTGTGTGGATACACCTAAGCAAGGACCGCTTCCCCAAGGAACGTGACTCCAAGCTCAAGCCAAGAGGAGATGGTCCCTTCAAGGTCCTCAAATGAATCAACAACAACGCCTACATCATCGACATCCCAACCTCCAAGTACCTTGCAAGCAATACATTCAATGTCAAGGATCTCTCTACCCTACCATGGAGATGTTCAAGATGATATCCATGAAGAGTCGAGGACGACTCTTTCCCAAGGGGGGGAGCTGATGCAGCCCGTCCTACGGACGCTTCTACATCTACACCAACAAGTCCCCCAAGTGGACCCATGACTCGTGCCCGAGCCAAACTCCTGCAAGCTAAGGTGAACTCGCTCCTCTCTTCGTGCCAATTTGATACCTCCTTGGATGGCGTGCTACTTCATACCTCTACTCTGTGCATCATCAGGTACGAGCCCCCGCCGTGTCGACCCACGAGCCCTGAAGCTGCACCTGAGCTGAAGCTGTAGGAGTGTCCGCCCGAATCCAGCCGGAGTGTCCGGCCACCCCCGAGTGTCTGGCCCGACTCAGCCGGAGTGTCCGGCCTACCCGAGCCCGGACCTGGCATGGACATTCAGAAGGTCAAATCGGACACCGCCCGGACACTTCCCGGAGTGTCTGGCCACCCCGGAGTGTTCGGCCCACTCGACCCGGAGTGTCCAGCCACCCCGGACTGTCCGGCTCACTCGCCCCAGAGTGTCCGGCCCAAGTGATGGGCATGCGAGCCTAGCTGGGCCCTATGGCCCATGTACCCCTCTACTTCGCCCAGAACTCTACTTTAATGCCTGAATTACCCCTGAACTTGTGGCTGGCCTATATATAGACCCCCACCTCCATTGTAAACCCTAGGCATGATATTGGAATTAGTGGAAACCCCTTTGTGGATCTATCTAGTTCTTGCCTCATGCTCCTTGACTAAGGAGCACCAATATCCCCAAACCTCGTTGGAGTTTGCATTGTGCCTCCGCGTTGTACAAGGCCTAGGCATCGGTGTTCCTTTGCCTAGACGTCAAGATCTCACCGAGTCTCCCATCTCGCCGTGCCAGTTCGAGAGAGTACTCCGCCCGACGCCGATCCTAGGGATTGCGCCGGACCGGTCACCGCTGGTGTGAGATATTGGTGTTTATCGTGGTTTTGCGTGTGTGTGTGTTCATCGCGTTCTTCGTGCGTGTGTTCGTCGTGTTCATCCTCCCCTCCTTTCCCCGCATGCCACCCTCGATTTGAAAGGGAATCGTGAAAGATCGGGCCACCCTAGAGGTTTTCCCTCAACAATACTACTGTACTCACTTCACACAAAAAAATGCTCCTCAAACTTTCGAACCAGCATGCTGGGGGTGTGCTTGGTACTACCTCTTCGTAGGGTGTGAAATGAAACAACAAGGCAAGTCAACGCACGTGTGGGAAGTGCTATGTTGTGGACAAGGGAGAGATCAGTCGGCCTAGGTGTGCGTGGATGGTGATGAGGCAGTGAAGGATAGAGAAAACATAATATGTTTTGGGTGCATAAATACATCAAAGGTCCTGAAATTTTGACAACACGTTCTACTTCTTGCTTAACATATGCATCTTGACAACTTAACAAAATTAGGTCAAACTTGAGCTACAAGTTAGCATGATGGATTTCTCTTGGATTAATTGTCTTTTCGAAGGTAGATGGGTGCATCTTCTTTGAGTAAACGATGTCATCGGTGTGAGTTTCCAACTATCAGGAATGAACATTCTCGATTTTCCCATGTTTTGCAAATTTTATAACTTCCTAGCTAACTCTACTGACTTGAATGAGACTTTGTGCCAATTTATCGAAATTTGGTCAAATTTAAACTATAAGTAAATTTTAGGTTGGTTTGGAAGTTTTACGAAAAATCTTTTCGGTGGTTTTCGATGTACTGAAATCCTGGTTAGCTTCAAATGTTTTTGGAAAGTTTTAAGAGGAATCTAACTATCGCGATTACTTGTAGTAAAAATTTGACACGGTTGGTGGGAGCGAGTACGGTTTACATCGAAGAACTCAAAAATTACGAAGGGCCGGGGTGTGTTGGTGCTTCTTATTCGCAGGTTGTGAAATGGAACGACAAGGCAGGTCAACGCAGGCGCCACGTTGTGGACGAGGGAGTCATCAGCCGCCCGGGGTGTGCGTGGATGGTGATGAGGCAGTGAAGGAGAGAGAAAACATAATTTTTTGTGTGCATGTATATAGTAAGGTCCTGAAATTTGGACAAGACATTCAACCTCTTGTTAAGAATCTGCATCTTGACAACTTAAGAAAATGAGGTCAAAATTGAGCTACAAGTTAGCGTGATAGATTGCTCGTGGATTAATTGTCTTTTCGAAGGTAGATGGGTGCATCGTTTCGAAGGTGACGACGGTGGTGATGGAGGCGGTGGTGTAGAGCGGCGGCCGAGCGCAATGACGGCGGTCGGCGACAGAGAGGAGGACGACGACAGGTAAATCGTAGGTTTCTATGAAAGTTTTACAAAAAAACTTTTGGTGGTACCCATCAGGGGTCAATTAGGAGTATGTCGGAAACCACCGAGAGTTTGGACAACAGGTTTAACTTCTTGATAAGATATTGGATCGTGACAATTTAACTACATTTGGTCAAAGTTGAGCTACACAAGTAAGAGAACAAGAGGGAGGCAAAGCGAGACTTTCAAAAATAAGAGGCAATGCGAGAGCAGCACAAAAGATGACTTGAAGGCAGTGCAATGTTAGAGAAAAGCTATGATGGGCTGCTGACACGAGGTACAGGGTACACTCCACTAGTAGTAAATGTATGGACCTACTACTAGTATATGCACGCAAAACAAGTTGCATTTTCTCTCTCCTTCGCTGGCTCTCACCATCCTCCTCCGTCGATTTCTTCTCTGCAGCTGCAGGTGAACTGTCCGGCTTGTCTCTTCCTTGTCCACAACAGGTTCAACTTCTTACTAAGATTTTGCATCTTGATAGTTTAACAAAATTAGGTCAAACTTGAGCTACAAGTAAGCGTGATAGATTGCTTTTAAATTAATTGTCTTTTTGAAGGTAGATTGGTGCATCTCTTCTCGTAAAGCAGAGTCGTCGGTGTGAGTATCCAACTATCAGGAAAGAACATTCTCAATTGATGACGAGATCATTCTTTTTTGTAAACAAAGTGCGAATAATATTCAATCTGAATGCCACAAGCCAAATTTTCACACATATAAATTAGATCAACAGCATGTTGTACTTGCGATTCTGATGTTTTATGAGTTTTCAAGCTTCCTATCTAACTCCGCCCACTTGAATGACTTCATGTTGATGTATTGAAATAAGGTTGAATTTGAACTACAAGTAATAAATTGTAGGTTACTTTGAAAGTTTTATGAAAAATGCTTTTGGGGGTACCCATCGAGCAGTGAATTAATATACCCATCAGAAACCGCAAAAAGTTTTGATGACTGGTTCGACCTCTAGCTAAGATTTTGCATCTTCTTCAAAAAAAAATATTTTGCATCTTGAAAATTTTGAGCCCCTTTTGAAAACGATCACATGAAATAGGGAGAGAGGGGAAATGATATTTCTATTCTCTATGGGTAACCCACAAGCTTGAGGTGCACCTTAGGCTTAAAGATAACTTTATTTTTCCCACTATGTATAAGGTGAACCTTAGCGGATGCCACATAGTAGGCCTTACTAAGGTGTGCTTTTTTACACAATGCGGGAGTAGTATATTTATTTGCTTAGAAATATGGTCACCTTTGTCCACACGATGTACATGCTGAGAGAATAAAACATTGGCAGCGGAAGAGGGCAGCAGCGAAGACAAGTTGAAGGCGGTTCCATGTCAGAGCAAAGTTATGATGGGTTTCTGACACGAGGTACTCCTGCGGCCTTACAGTGTACTACACTCAAATAGTAGTAAATTTCAGGACCTATGCACGTAAAATAAATCGTGTGTTTTCTCTCTCCTTCGCTATGCTCCATCTCTCCTCCCCTTTCCCCTCGCGCACCGGTCCGGCTGATCACTCTCCCCTCGTCCACAACATGGCGCTGTGCATGTGTGCCTTGGTACATCGGCTCTGTGTCTCTGGCGTGTTCGGCAGTTGTGCATTGGTGTGGAGTAGGGACAAGGAGTACATAGGAAGGAAACCCCTTTGGTCCTTGGCAACACAAAAATTGAAAGTTTTCTGGTTTTCGAAATTTTCACTTGCTTCCCAAACATCAGGAGGGAAGGTTATTCAAAAGATCGGCCATTCGCAGTACTGTACTTTTTATCTTCTCTTTATCGTGTCTTATCCCTTACAATACAATACAATAAACCACTTCATAGTGTACGGATTAACTTTGAATATTGACCATTGGATCAAGACTAGCAAATCCAAACATTTCCAACCGCTAGATCTTCTTTTCCATTCTTAGCATCTAGAAAGATTCTACTTTAGCACGATGAATGCTAGTATGTGTAAACCTCGAAACACAAACTCCATTGCTCAGTTTTCAGGGTCCTTGTGCTAATAAATGCATGGACTTGGATGTAATTTTGATTTTATGAGGTCCTCGATGTAACTTGTACTTCCACCGACCATGTTAACTCTCAAGCACCTCTTCCTACGAGACCTACCATTTGATAGGCCATTCGCAGTACTTCTTATCTTCTCTTTATCGCATCTTATCTCTTACAATACAATAAACCGCTGCATAGTGTACGGATTAACTTTGAACATTGACCGTTGGATCAAGACTAGAAAATCCAAACATTGCCAACTGCTGGATCTTCTTTTCCATTCCTAGCATCTAGAAAGATTCTACTTTAGCACGATGAACACTAGTATGTGCAAACCTCAAAACACAAACTCCATTGCTCAGTTTTCAGGGTCCTTGTGCTAATAAATGCAAGGACTTGGATGCAATTTTCATTTTATGAGGTCCTTGATGTAACTTGTACTTCCACCGGCCGTGTTAACTCTCAAGCACCTCTCTCCTACGAGACCTACCATTTGATAAGCCATTCACAGTACTTCTTATCTTCTCATTATCGTGTCTTACCTCTTACAATACAATAAACCACTGTGTAGTTTACGGATTAACTTCGAAAATTAACCATTGGGTCAAGACTAGCAAATCCAAACATTGCCAACCGCTGGATCTTGTTCAAAATTCTTAGAATCTAGAAAGATTCTACTTTAGGACGATGAACGCTAGTATGTGCAAACCTCAAAACACAAACTCCATTACTTAGTTTTTAGGGTCCTTGTGCTAATAAATGCATGGTCTTGGATGCAATTTTCAATTTTATGAGGTCCTTGATGTAACTTGTACTTTCACCGACCGTGTTAACTCTCAAGCAACTCTCTCCTACGAGACCAACCATTTGATAGGCCATTCGCACTACTTCTTATCTTCTCTTTATTGTGTCTTATCTCTTACAATACAATAAACCACTACATAGTGTACGGATTAACTTTGAACATTGACCATTGGATCAAGACTAGCAAATCCAAACATTGCCAACCGCTGGATCTTGTTTTTCATTCTTAGCATCTAGAAAGATTCTACTTTAGCACGATGAACGCTAGTATGCGAAAACCTCAAAACAGAAACTCCATTGCTTAGTTTCTAGGGTCCTTGTGGTAATAGATGCATGGACTTGGATGCAATTTTCATTTTTATGAGGTCCTTGATGTAACTTATACTTCCACCGACCGTGTTAACTCTCAAGCACCTCTCTCCTACAATACCTACCATTTGATAGGCCATTCACAATACTTCTTATCTTCTCTTTATCGTGTCTTATCTCTTATAATACAATACAATAAACCACTACATAGTGTACGAATTAACTTTGAACATTGACCACTGGATCAAGACTAGCAAATCCAAACATTACCAACCGCTGGATCTTCTTTTCCATTCTTAGCATCTAGAAATATTCTACTTTAGCATGATGAATGCTAGGATGCGAAACCTCAAAACACAAACTCCATTCTCAGTTTTCAGGGTCCTTGTGCTAATAAATGCATGGACTTGGATGCAATTTTCATATTTATGAGGTCCTTTATGTAACTTGTACTTCCACCAACCGTGTTAACTCTCAAGCACCTCTCTCCTACGAGACCCATCATTTGATAGGCCATCCGCAGTACTTCTTATCTTCTCTTTATCGTGTCTTATCTCTTACAATACAATACAATACAATACAATAAAATACAATACAATACAATAAACCACGACATATTGTAAGGATTGACTTTGAACATTGATCGTTGGATCAAGACTAGCAAATCGAAACATTGCCAACTGTTGGATCTTCTTTTCCATTCTTAGCATCTAGAAAGATTCTACTGATAGTTTTTAGCACGATGAACGCAAGTGTATTCATAAACCTCAAAACACACACTTCATTGCTCTTAGTTTTAGGGTCCTTGTGCTAATAAATGCATGGACTTGGATGCAATTATCATTTTTATGAGGTCCTTGATGTAACTTGTACTTCCACCGACCGTGTTAACTCTCAAGCACCTCGCTCCTACGAGACCTACCATTAGATCAACCATTCATAATACTTCCTATCTTATCTTTATCTTCTCTTATATCTTACAATACCATACCATCACTATTCAGTGTACGAAACATTGACCGATTTATCAAGACTGGCAAATCCAAACATTGCTAACAACCATTGGATCTTATTTTCCATTCTTAACATCTAGAAAGATTCTACTGGAAGTCTTTAGCATGATGAACACTAGTATGCGAAAACCTCAAAACACACACTTCATTGCTCAGTTTCAAGGTCCTTGTGCTATATGCATGGACTTGGATGCAATTTTTTATTTTTTACGAGGTCCTTGATGTAACCTGTACTTCCACTGACCGTGTTAACTCTCAAGCACCTCGCTCCTATGAGACCTAAAGTTAGATCGGCCATTCGCAGTACTTCTTATCTTATCTTTATCTTGTCTTATCTCTCACAATACCATACCACTGCATAGTGTACAGAACAATGAATGTTTGATCAAGACTGGCAAATCCAAACATTGCTAACCATTGGATATTCTTTTCCATTCTTAGCATCTAGAAAGATTCTACTGATAGTCACGATGAACGCTAGTATGTGCAAACCTCAAAACACACACTTCATTGCTATGTTTCAGGGTTCTTGTGCTAAATGCATGGACTTGGATGCAATTTTCATTTTTTATGAGGTCCACTTGTACTTGCTTAACAAAGGAAATCACAGTCGTGCTCACTCCTGCAGCCTTATAGTGTGCTACTCCTCCTCTATGCAAGGAAAATAAATTATATACTACTCTCTCCTTTGCTGCATCACACCCATCCTCTAGCTGATATCTCCCTCGTCCATAGTGTGGCGCTGCGCATGTGTGCCATGGTACTATGGTGACTCTGTTTCTATCTCTTATTTTCATAACTTTGCTCTAACATCGAACCGCGTTCAACACCTCTTCGCTGCAGCCCTCTCGGGTTGCCTTCTCTAACCCCATAATCTCTTCTACAGTAGCTCTCTGTTTCCCCCCTCCATTTCAATCCTTATTTTTCCTAGTACTACTATTTGCTTTACAGAAAACAACATTCCAGTTTTTGCAAAAATAATCCCGTCACTTGGAAAATTGAGATCATCTCTTTTCATAATACTTCTTAGAAACTCCCCTTGGCAAAATATTGTTTACAATAATGCCAAGGTGCACCAATCTACATAATATGGGGAAATTACCATAAACTATGATGTGGATCACATGATATGGTATTGACCTTGGCCGTCCGACTCGAAACCTATTAATACGCATTGCAGGACTATTTTGTCAACCTCGTTTTTGAAAAGTTGTCAAAACTCAAGTTTATCATTTTGCATGGCATGTGATACATGCAAAAGGATGCCATGCACATGTCTTCCATAAAATTTTAAGAACAATCCACCTCAGCCTCATTTTATAATTCCTTTACTTTCCTGTGAATCAAACACTTCTTTAAGAAAAATTCTTGTAGGCTCCAAATCTTGTAGGATTCAACTAGACATGATATTCTAATAATAGTGTGTTTTCCCTATTCCTTTGTTTTTCCTATCCCACAAACAAACATGCCCAATGTTGAGACTCCCACGGGCAACATTTCCTACTACACCAAGATGCACCCATATACCAAATTAATGTGGGAACAATACATTAACTATGATGTCGATATGGCCATGACCTTTTTTGGTAACCAGGGTTAACACCTAATAATATTCATACATGGTGGGAAAATATCGCGGGGCTGGTTTCCAGAAGTTGTCAAATCCCATGGTTATTAGTTTCCTGGCAAGCTATACACGTGACGTGATAGGATGTCATGCGTACATATTTGTTTTTCTGTTTTTCTTTATTACATGTGATTGTTTCAAAACGGGTTCAAAATTGTCAAGATACAAATTCCTAGCAGGAAGTTGAATTTGTCCAAACTCTCGATTGTTTCTGATATATTAACTACCTAATGCATACCACCAAAAGCTTTTTGAACTTCGATAGAAATCTACCACTTTCTAGAGCTTCTAGTTCAAATATGACATGATTTTGTTAATAGAGACATAAAGTCATTTGAGTGGGCCATGTTCGAAGTTATTCGTACACTATATAGTGATATGGAGATTGTGAAGCAACATAGTCATTTTTTTCTTTTGAAAAGAAGTGTCAAGCACTATATAGTGGTATGGAAATAGTGGCATGTGCCTTTTACTAGTACGGATATGGATGGTCAGTTGATGTGACTCTTGGCCTTGAATTCCTGGACAGATAGGTTACGGTCTACTACTTTTTCTATTACTAGATAGACGCTAGCCAAATTCAAAATCTGAATCGAGCGGCAAAATCACCCACCAACTTTGAAGCATTTCCCGCCCCACCGATTCAAAACCTTTGAGCCAAATCTCCCACCAGATAGTACCATTTTTCTATTATTATTAGCTAGAAGCGGGCCAAATTCAAATCTCAATCGAGCGGCAATATTACCCACCGACCTTGAAGCATTTGGCGACCCTCTGTTTCAAAAACTTTTGTCTTCAAATTTCCTGTTCTATCCATTGTTCAGACGATAGATGGGCATGCTAAAGTCAGTAGCTCAGGGGCACGATCGTAATTATATTGCTATTCACGTATACTATGGTCCCGATTCGTGCAGTTTTTCCCGCTGGCCCTCCCAAAAACCCCAAGCTTCTCTATCACCTCCACGGCCACCGCGCGCACCAGCTTGATCTGTGGTCTCATGCGCCACCGTGGAGCCGCTTCACCGATGCTCACCCAGCGGATCTAGTTCACCAGGTCTCTCTGCCACTGCACCGAAGCTGCGGTGCCATTCACCACGCCGATGGCGTCATCGACCGCCCAAGCTCTGCTTCCTCGTTGCCGAAAGCTACCCAACTGCTTCACCGGTGTCCACTAGACGTGATCTAGTTCAAGGAGTTCCATGTCCACCGCTCCAGACCAGCTGCACGGCCGTCACCGTTCACTGCACCGGATCTACCTCAGCGACGCTCTCGTCCAGCACGTTCAAGCCGGCACCAATCGCCGAAGATCTTCTTCCCCGACACCAACAGCCACCATAACCGCAGCACCC
The DNA here is from genome assembly GCA_910589775.1 of Avena eriantha. NCBI lineage: Eukaryota > Viridiplantae > Streptophyta > Magnoliopsida > Poales > Poaceae > Avena > Avena eriantha. The sequence goes on from OU342744.1 coordinate 372,645,225, forward strand.
TCGGTGACCTGGATGTCACTCGCACGGTACCGATGATGCTTAGACGCCTCTCCGACCAAGGTTAACCAAATCTCCAACTCGTTTTTCTTTTGTCAGCAGTATAGCAGGTTCAAGCTTGTTGAAGTGAACTGCATTTTTGTGATCGTGCTAGTACATACAAGTCACTGGGCATGCCTGTTCTTCGTGCTAGTACATGCAAGGTCATTAGACATGTTGGTTTGCATTTGCTGCTCTACATTCTTAGCTACTCCATACAACAATAATTGTCTGCTATCGTGTAATTCTTGCAAAATTTGTAGTCAGTGGAAAATATTAGTGTGGATTCCCTGCTCTATAGTTGCTGAATCTATCTGGTTCGTCTTGAGATGAGTTCCTGCTATTATTTCCTCCTTGGCATTGTTCTGTTATTCTTTAGTAGCCGTTTAAACTCTTCATCCTAATTCAATTATAATTTTGGTGTTGCCATAATGCAATTTGGTTCTTCAAAAGCTGCATCACTAACTATTTCCCTTTTCTTGCATAGAGCTCAAAATGGAACAAGGAACATGTTGGTTTGCATAGCCTATTCTACAGGTTCACAAGGAATGCCATTACTTTCTTATCTAGTGCTAGTTCGTCCTAAGCAACGTCATAATTGTCCTCTACTATGTAGTTCACTCGTGGGTTTGCATAACTGCTCTAGAATTTCTCTTATGATGCCATTATAATTTCTATCTGGTTGATTCTTAACTATGATAGTAACTACATGTCATTGTGTAGCTCACCGCAAATTCTGAGTCACCCAACGACTCTATGCATTCCAGGAGATGCCACTGCTTCCATATATATTTGGTGAAATGACCTCGCTAGTTTATATTTGCTGAAATTCTAAGAAACACTTTGTTTGATTGCTCATTTCATTCTAAGCACACTTCTCTATAGCGTGTTTGTCATGTTCTACAGGTTCACGAGCGACGCTATTATATCTCGCATCTAGTTATGGGTCTGGTTTGTCCTAAGTCACGACACAACTATCCTCTACACTATATAGTTCATTCGTGGTTTGCATTCCTGCTCTACAAGTTCTCCTACGATGTGGTTATAATTTCTATCTAGTTCATTCTTAGCTATGACAGTAACTGCATGCCATTCTGTGGCTCAGCGCAAATTCCGAGTCGCCCAACGTCTCTTGCATTTTAGGGTATAGAACTACTTCCTTATATATTTGTTCAAACTAACCTGGCTAGTTTATATCTGCTGATATTCTAAGCCACACACACACATTTTTTGATTGCTCGTTTCACGGTAGCCACACTTGTTTAATGCATGCTTGCTTGTCATGTTTGTTTCACGTGTTGGTCAATAATTGAACCATTGACCAGTTATAAACTCTAGTTCATAGCTCCTGTCATATCAGTCAAATGAGTAGTTTGTCTTGTTTTATGTATTAACTTGTTATTACTTAGTTTCAGACTTCAATTATTGTTATCGCCACCAAAGAGGGGGCCGCAAGATCATGTATCTTCCAATGTAGTTGTCACACTCAATGGAAGATGCAGATGATCGATTGAGAAAGCAAATTGAGGACTCTACTATCAACTTGATTGTTAACTGAAATGCCAATTTTTCTTTCCCTTGAGTTGATAATATGTAATAATTTTAAGAAGTTTGCAGCTGATGAAATATCTAGATAACTCGCGTACGCCATGTAGGCATATAGTTGACACCGGCCACACATTCGATAGTCGTTACGGTTACTATGCTAGGCAGTTCGATTAGGGAACAATATCGTGCTTTGTTGTTGGCCCGTCGTGTATTCGGCCGATGATGAACTATAAAAAATGTTGGATTATTATACACGTTTTATGATATTGGCATGGGCTTTAGAAAGGCTGAAACTGTAAAAGGCTGTAAAGGTAACGGGTGGACCCGCATGTAGTAACAGGCCATAATAGTAACAGGTCGTAACATTAACATACCGTAACATGTCGTAACAGTACCATGCTAGAACAGAAACAACCCATTATAGTAATAGGCAATAAACTGCAAAATTGTAGAACAGTAACATGCCAAAATAGTAGCGGGCCTCAATAGTAAAGGACCGCAACAGTAAAGGACCACAACAGTAAAAGGCCAGAACAGTGACGAGCCTGAATAGTACGGACCGAGAAATTTCCAGACGAGGGCAGTAACCGGCCGACAAATTTACCAAGATAGAACAGTAAATGGCCGTTTGTGGGCCTGAATAGCTAAAGACCAGTACAGTAAAAGGCCAGAACAGTAAAAGCCAGAACAGTAACAGGCCAGAACAGTAACAGGCCAGAACAGTAACAAATCATCTCAAAGAAGGACCGTCAGTAGGCGGTCGACGATGGGCTGCGATAACAGTGATGGGCTGACCACAGGCCTTAAGTCTACAGAGCGACTTGGCGCAGGCTGCTAATGGGCCGCACAGTGTTGGACCAACATGGGCCTTCTGTAGGCCGAAACAGAATCGGGCCTGAAAGTTCACGGGTCGCTGCTGACTGCATTTCTAGGCCCATTTCAAACAGTGCAGGACAAAACAGTAACGGGCCATCTTCTTATTGGGCTCCCTTGATGGGCTGGCCCAGTTAGTATTTAGCAGGCCTCTGCTGGGCCTGGCTTCTGCCACGGTTTCTATGACCGTTAACGATGGTAACTGGCCGCTAATGGCGGCTACCACATGGCAGTTTGCATGACGCCAGCAGTCAACGTGGCTGGCGAACAGATCTACGACGGAACAAGTTTTCATGGCTGAAGGATGCGATCCGTCACGGTCGAAAAAAAACCGTGGTTAATTCATTTGTGACGGGGCTTTTACCACGAAGGCCATCCGTCGCGGAAGACTCTTTGGCCACGAAAAACGGGCCTCCAACCACGAAAATCGTTCGTTGTAAAAGCCAACTTTTCTTTTAGTGACGCCACACTTCAATTAGTCAAATCATCATAACATTAATAAAAGGGGGTTCAAGCCATGTTACAACCCATCATGGAGGTCATGGTGGGGAAGGATGAAGGAGTAGCGGCGATGGAGATGGTGATGACAGTGCGGTGATGGTAGTGTCGGCGTGGTGATGAAGGTGTCCTCCTTCTCCTCCTCTTCTTTCTTGGATGGCTTGATGGTGTTGATTGAGATCTGGATCTTGGTGGAGCTGTAGAGGCTATAGAGGCGGCACGGCGGCAGGGCGCCACCATGGAGGCGATAGATGGGATCTAGATCTTGTATATGGTGTATGGTGGCTTCCTCCTCTCTTCTTTGACTCCTCCCTCCTTTATATAGGCCTTGGGGGTTCCCTAGGGTTCTCCCAATACCGTCATATGACTTAGGGAAGGTTATGGAGCTTCCAGAGGGAAAAATCCCGTCGGTTCCGACCTTTTTGGCAACTATGCAGTGGGAGCTATACGGTTGGAATTATTGCTCCCACGTATAGTTGGTCGTCAAACCATCTTCATATGAACTCCGTTTTGGGTGTTCTTGGGCTCATTGAATTCGTATCGTCGAGGGCTACAACCTTGTGGTCTTGGATCTTTATTTTGAGTAGTTGAAAAAAATTCACTTTTCCAACACCTCAAATGGCTAAGTCTAGTCCATGCAGCCCCTCCATACTATGCTCTCTTTGTTCCTTTTCCCTTTGCTTTATCCATAATCATCATCAACACCTACACACATGTCAAAGACAAGGAAGAGGGATACAATTCTACCTAAACTACTAAATGTGCAAAGCTCATATTGAATTTAATAAAAACAAGTAATCATGCATATCAGGCGTAGTAATAGTTTGATGGAGCATGATATGATGGGAAAATGATACAATTTATACTGCTAAAAAGTGTTGTATTATCACAGCCATCATGCGTCCCAATGGCGTTATCACAATCCAGGGAAACCCGAACAAAAGCACGAGAATGCGAGGACGGGGCTACTACGTTCGCTGAAGCCGTACTACATGTCGAGGACTACCAGGAGATCAAGAAGAACACTGATCCATCTGAGATGCCCGCGACGAAGAGGAGGTGCTGAAGACGACTTCGGAGGTCAAGGCATCAGAAGATACAAAGACAACACCGTTGAAGGACGACGACCCCTCCAAGGAGACACAAATAGGCGTAGATTTAGGCCCTACATAGGAGAGCATGCTCATCAAGTTCCTCAAAGATAATAAAGATATCTTCACATGGCAACCTTTTGACATGACCGGAATACCTAGGGAACTCGCCAAGCACTCTCTAAATGTGTATCCTAACACTAAACCCTTCAAACAATACTTATGATGTTTTAGTAATGAAAAGCGCAAAGCTATAACTAAGGAGTTAGCCCGATTAGAATTAGCCGGACGAAGAGGTCATCCACACTGAGTGGTCAGCAAATCCTGTAATGGTCCCTCAAGAGGACACCACTAATTTAAAAATGTGTGTCAATTATACTGCCTTGAACAAGGCTTTTCCCAAAGATCCGTTCACTCTACCTAGAATTGACCAAGTTAGCGACTCGATGGCAGGCTAGGAACTCCTATGCTTTCTCGACGCATATTCCGATTATCACCAAAAATGCATGAAGGAGTCAGACAAACTAAAGACTTCATTCATCACCCCCTTTGGAACCTTCTGCTACGTAATAAAGCCTTTCGGGCTCAAAAACGCGGGAGCTACGTACCAACGCACTATGCAGCGTTGCATCGACGATCAAATCGGATGCAATCTACGTGCATATGTGGATGACACAACTGTGAAGAACAAAATGACAGAAACTTTAATTTCCGACTTGGAGGAAACATTCACAAATGTCGTGGGAATGGCCACTACAGTCGCTACCAGGGGTAGCGATTGATAGTATTGGGGGCAAGAGCTGGCGGCCATCTACGATGTGAGATGGGGGCGGATGCACATAAGTTTACCCAAGTTCAGCCCCCGAAGGGTAAATACCTACTCCTAGTAGATTGTATTGGCAGAGAGCGAGTTACAAGGGTGGCGAGCTCGGCGTCTAAGCAGCGAGTCACTTGAGGGGTGTATGATGGAACGTGAGTACAAAGGGAACCCTAGGGAGGTTTATATAGGGGGTACCTTGCTAGGGTTTACAATGTTTACAACCGAACTAGTCATGGATTTGGAGGATTTAACCTAATCCGACCGGGCTTTAGCTATGCTTCTGGGCCTCCAACTTCCAGTCACCAGGCCTACTCCTTAGTCGCATTCTAGTCACCGTCCTGCATGCCCACTCGTAAGGTCCTTGGGCCAGTCGGAACGTCCTGCTGGGTATACCCCATTTGGCATATCCCCATTAGTAGTCCCCGAGGCCATCGTTGATTTAGTGCAGGTGCTCATTTTGCAGTCGGAGTAGGCAAGTCCAATTTAGACGCCTAGTCGAATCAGTGATGGACTCTATCAATAATGGAGGAAATCATCCCACCTGGTTTCTAGTCACAGCTTTGGGAAATGTATCCATGCTCGAGTCACTACATCCTCCAATTGGACAAGGCGTACCAGTAGGTGAGTCGAGTGAAAGAAGTTGGACCACCAACTTGGTCAAACTAGTCGTTGGGTAATCCAACAGTAACTTCGCCGTAATTATCATGGGTAATGTAGCACCCCGGGTAAAACCACTACTAGAAAATCGTGTGTTGTTTTTATTTTATGCATCATCGTGACCGCATGCTCATGTCATCATGCCACATTGCATTTGAGCATCGTCATATCATCATGCATGCTTTGCCTAAAACTATTTTCCAAAATCCCTATTTTGTTTTCTAAATTATCCCTCTTCTTATTTTCAAAGTATAAACCCCATGTCTTCCTGGATATTTTGTTTGTCTAAATTTTTTTTACAAAAGTCTCTTAAAATAATAACAAAAATTTATATTATTTTTGGGAGGCAGCCAGCTAGGCCCAAAAGCCCAACCGGACACCCTCCATCCTAAAACTTGACCAAACCATAGACCTACCCAATCCCATCTAACCCTAAACCAGATCTGTCGCCGGCGTGGATGTCTTGGAGGATTTTGCGCCCTTCTTCTGGTTGTACACAACGCTAGAACACTCATGTCACACTACGTTTGTGGAGCTCGTTGTTGATGATGACGAAGGATTTGCACCGGCGCACGATCATTCGCGCTTCCGTCTCGTCGCTTGGAAGGACCTTGTGCTCGAGGAAGGAGACGTATGGTGCGGTCCAGTCACTGGTTTCCGTGACCATGGCGACTAGAGCAGGATCGGGCTGCAGGGGTATCCCGACGTCAATCTCCTTTGGTGGGGAGACCAAGGGCTTGTGTATGATGTCAAGGAAGACACCTGCGGGTGAAGTTTGGCGGGCCGACCCGATGCGGGAGAGGGCGTCGGCCTCCTCATTCTTGCACCTATCGATCCACTCGATGGAGTAGCCGGTCAAGTGGCCCCCCAGCTGGTCCACGGCTTGGCGGTACGCTATCATTATGGGGGAGACGGTGTCGCAGATCCCAGCGACTTGGCCGGTGACTAGGTCGGAGTCGCCGTAGCACCGTAGGCGATTTACGTTCATCTCCTTCAGGGCTCGCATGCCATGGAGGAGGGCCTCGTATTCGGCCATATTGTTGGTGCAGGGCGTGAAGTCGAGGTGGAGCACGTAGCGGAGCTTGTCGCCTTTGGGAGAGGTGAGGATGACCCCGGCCCCTGCGTTGTCCGTGTTCTTAGAGCCTTCGAAGTGGAGTGACCAGTAGTGGAGGTAAGGTAACTTCTCCGGCTGCTGAGCCTCTTCCCAATCAGCGAGGAAATCGGCCAAGGCCTCCGATTTGATCGCTTTGCGTGGCTTGTACTTGATGTTGTGGCAGCCGATTTCGACGACCCACTTGGCGACTCGCCCAGTCGCCTCGCGGTTGCGGATGATGTCCTACAGTGGCACGGAGGAGACGACCATGATGGGGTGCTCCTGGAAGTAATGCGGGAGTCGCCGCTGGGCTCTGAAGACCGCATACACCAATTTTTGGTACTAGAGGTAGCGCTGTCCTGAGTCCGTGAGGACCTCGCTGATGTAGTAGACTGGGCGCTATACGGGGTGTTCCTTGCCCTCTTTCTATCGCTCGACGACCATCACGGCGCTGATGACTCGAGTGGAGGCCACGACATAGACGAGCATTGGCTCTTTGTCAGTTGGGGGCGGCGATCAGTGGTGCCACCAGAAGCACTTCCTTGAGTGCTTTGAGCGCATTGTTCGCTTCTTCGTCCCATTGGAACATGGGGTTCTTGCGCATTAGGCGGTAGAGAGGCATTGCCTTCTCACCAAGCCGGGGAATGAAGCGACTGAGGCCCGCGACTCACCTGGCTAGCTTTTGGACATCACGCAAGCACTCGGATTTCCTGAGTCTCGCGATGGTGTCGATCTTGGTGGGGTTAGCTTCGATGCCTCGTTTGGAGACCATGTACCCCAAGAGTTGTCCGGTGGGCACGCCGAAGGTGCACTTCCCTGGATTGAGATTGATCTTGTACCTCCGTAGATTTGTGAAGGTTTCGGCCAGGTCGGAGATCAGGTCACTCTGGCAGGTGGATTTTACCACCACGTCGTCGATGTAGACGTGGATGTTGCGTACAATTTGACTCACAAGGCACTCCTGCATGCACCGCTGATAGGTCACGCCAGCGTTCTTCAGGCCGAACGTCATGGCGGTGTAGCAGAAGGCGCCGAATGGTGTGATGAACACCGTCTTCTCTTTGTCCTCGACCGCCATTTTGATCTGGTTATAACTAGAGTATGCGTTGAGGAAGCACAGCAACTCCGATCCCGCAGTCGATTCGATCATTTGATCGATGCGCGGTAGGACGAACTCCTCCTTCGGGAAGGCGCTGTTGAGGTTGGTGTAGTCGATACACATTCTCTAGGTGTTTTTCTTTTTGAGAACGAGGACTGGGTTTGCTAGCAACTTGGAGTACTTGATGGGCCAAAGCACTTCTTTGTTGATTGCTCGGCGGCGCTCTTCATTGAAGGGCCGCAGCGCCTGCTTCACTAGTCGCACTTTGGGATCAGCATTAAGTGTGGGCTTAGCAAGTTTCCTCGGGACACCAGGCATGTCAGATGGCTTCCATGCGAAGATGTCACGATTCTCACGTAGGAACCCGATGAGCGTGCTTTCCAATGCGGGACTCATGTTTGTCCCGATGGTGACCGTTTGGCTGGAGTCGCCTAGGACGAGCTCGACAGTGCGGGTGTGCGTGGTCGCCTCGAAGGTGGAGCTTGCAGCGGTTATCTTCTTCAAGATGGTGGGGTCGTCCTTGTCGATGTTTCTCGCGTATTTTGCGAGATCGTCCGTGTGATTTGTTTCCACGGCGATGACAGTGTCAGCGAGCTCAGCACCTTTGTCTTCGCACTCCACGGCCATGTCAGGGTCGCGGTGGATGATGATGATGCCGCTTGGCCCCGAGAGCTTCATCATGTTGTAGGCGTAGTGCGGGGGCTCCATGAACTTGGCGAACGCTTGGCGCCCCAGGACGAAGTGGTAGGGGCTGTGGAAGTTCACTAGCTCGAAGACGATCCGCTCGGTGCAGAAGTTTGCTGGTATGCCGAAGGTGACTCGCAACATCACCTTGCCGATCGGGTACACCTTCCGATCAGGGATGACGCCATGGGAAGTGGTGAGTGTTGGCTCAATCGCCGACTCTGGGAGGTGGAGATGCTTGCATGTGTCTAGGTACATGATGTTGATGGAGCTTCTGCCATCCATCAATGTCTTGGGCAGCAAGTAGTCGGCAACTTTGGGCCTGACTACCAGGACAACTCGCCCTGGGTACTCGATCCTGGGCACGTGGTCTTGGCGGTTCCAAGTGATGCTTTGCTCAGACCAGTTGAGGAAACGGGGGATGTCGACTTAGGTCACTACATTGATGGCAACTGCATGGGCGAGCACCTTCTTCTCGCGTTTGGTGCCGAGCCCAGTGAAGGTGTGTAGTGTGCAGAAGGCGTTGTCGAACCTGCCGACATTGTTGTTGTCCCTTGGTGGGTTGTTGTTGGGGTCCTCCCTTGATCGCCTTGCCTTTTCGATCACCTTCAGGGAATGGCAGTCAGTGGTGGTGTGGGTGGTGGGTTTCCCCTCCCTGTTGTGGTAGATGCGGGGTTGGTTGAGCAGGGTGGCAGGGTCGAATTTTGGCCTCGTCGCGTTGTTGGCACGGTAGTTTCTACTGTCGCGGTAGTTTCCTCCGTCGCGGCGAAAGTTTTTCGGGTCGCGTTGGTCGTAGCTAGTGTTAGCGACAAAGTCGACTCACCCATCACCGCGGCGCTTGGCAGTGAGGCAAGTGTTGCTGTAGTGCATGTCGCGTTGTCGCCCGTTGTTGTGGCCGCTGGTGCGGCGTCTTCCTCCCGACTAGTCGTCGGAGTCCTGGTTGGGGTCCTCCTTCGCGTATCGCTTGGTGACCTCGAGGAGGTCGGGGATGTTGTCGAGCGTCCGGTAGACCCTCTTGATCTTAGCGACCCGGGGCTCGTACCGGCACGCGTTCTTGAAGCAGTGGATCGCCGTGTCCGAGTGGATGCCGGAGGCATTGATCCATAGTTCCTTCCACCTCTGGATCCAGTGGCGGGTCGACTCACGCTGCCCTTGGATGCATTGCTCCAGGTCCTCGATGGTAGTGGCGCAGGTGTAGGAGCCCTTGAAGTGCCTAACGAAGGCGTCGCGCATCTCCTCCCATGAGTCGATGCTGTCGGCGGGGAGGGTGTTGATCCATTTCCTAGTCGCTCCCTCCATCATCAGGGGGAGGTAGCGAGCGGCTAGCAGGTCGGTGTGGCTGGCAATTCCCATCGCCATCAGATACGTGTCTAGCCACACCGCTAGGTCGTACGTGGGATCGTATGTTTCGATCTCCTTGGGCGCCTTGAATTGGCGGGATACTTCTCACCTCGGATCATTGGTCCGAAGCACTGGGGCCAACTCGGCTGAGCGAGCCCCTTGGCTCGGGGTCACAACGGTTGTTGAGGGATTGCCTGAAGTTGTTGGGTTGGCGTGCCCGCCAGGCCTGGTTGTTGACGATATGCGTGCGTGCATCGATGGGCTGACCATTAGCAGCGATCGTGTTGTTCGCCGGCCGTGGCTCGTTGGTTGAGAGCGTGGGGTTGGCAGCCCATGGCTGGTGCGGTAGGGGCTGGGGCGGTGGGTAGGTGACGGCGTTGGCGATGGTTGGGGCGCTTGAGGCTGCCCTGGCGAGTAGGGACTTGGTAGATCTGCAGCGCGCCCTCTCCTTGGATGTTGAGGTTGGTGACCGTGGCGTCTACCGCGATGACCTTGTCCATTGGAGTGGAGTACAGTGGGAGCCTGTTGGCGTCAAGGGCCTGCGGCGAGATGATGATTCACGGCTGGTCCGGTGGTGGGGCGCGTCCAATGGGTGGCGGTGGGGCTCCGGTCGCTGGTGCGCCGGGTGGTGGTCAGTTGCTGCCGCCGGGCGACGCGTTCTCGTAGTATTCGTGCTCGGCTGCGTGCGCAGGGTCGCCCTCGTCGTTGAAGTTCAGGACACGGCCCTGGATGTTGGAGTTCGGGCGGGTCCTAATGCGGCGTTGATGGTAGAACGATGGCTCTTGCGCTGTTTTCTGCTCGAGGCAGAATTTCTCGCACTCGGCTAGCTCCCTGCGTTGTGCCTCCTCTAGTCGCAGGCGGGCTTCTTCCAACTTTGTCGCCATTGCAGTTGGTGGGATCCGCGTGGAGAATGGATCTGGCGGGCCCTCGTGCTGCCCACCATGTAGATCGCGTTGAAGCGATTGGATCTGGCACGGAAGGCCTCAGGGGACTCCGACCCGGAGTTAGAGTCAAAGATCCCAAGGACGGAGGGGTCCTCGAAGTCCTCAGGGTTGGAGACCCACGTGATGGAGTACTCCTGTGATGCGGCGGTGATAGATCCGACGACCGGGACAGGGGTTACTGAGTCGGCGTCATCATGGAGAGCCACGTCGTCCATGGCAGTGTTAGTCCCAGCCGCGTTGCTGGCGGCCGAGTCGTACTAGGTTGCGAGGCGGCTGATGGAGAGGATCTGGTCTTCTGAGAGTAGATCAAGGCATGGTGGCAATCCGCTGACAATCAAGGTTCCTGCCGGGTTGACTGTGTCGGTGAAGCCGACAAACAAGTTGATGGTGCCGACCGGCATCACCGCGCTGTGGGTGATCGGGCGTGACGCCGAGATGTAGCTGCTGGGCAGGATCTAGAGGATCCCGCCGCTGGCGATCATGTGGCCAGTGGTGATCGGCCGATCGATTGGCGAGTAGGGTCTCGCCGCAGAACTTAGGTCAATCCGGCTAGGCCCCACGGTGGGCGCCACTATCATGGGAATGGCCACGGCAGTCGCTACCAGGGGTAGCGATTGATATTATTGGGAGCGAGAGTTGGCAGCCATCTATGGTGCGAGATGGGGGCGGATGCACATGAGTTTACCCAGGTTCGCCCCCTGGAGGGTAAAGACCTACTCCTACTAGATTGTATTGGCAGAGAGCGAGTTACATGCGTGGCGAGCTCGGCGTCTAAGCGGCGAGTCGCTTGAGGGGGTGTATGATGGAACGTGAGTACAAAGGGAACCCTAGGGAGGTTTATATAGGAGGTATCTCGCTAGGGTTTACAATGTTTACAACCGAACTAGTCAAGGATTCGGAGGATTTGACCTAATCTGACCGGGCTTCAGCTATGCTTCTCGGCCTCTAGTTTCCAGTCGCCAGGCCTGCTCCTTAGTGGCATTCCAGTCGACGTCCTGCACGCCCACTCGTAAGTTCTTTGGGCCAGTCAAAACGTCCTGTTGGGTATACCCCATTCGGCATATCCCCATCAACAAATCTACGAAAATACAACATAATGTTTGACCCAAAGAATGTTTCTTCGGAATTCCAGCAAGAAAATTGTTAGGTTTCAGCGTGTCTCAAAGAGGCATAGAGGTGAACTGAGACAAGATAAAGGCTATACTCAACATTACCAGGTCAACCCGCCTAAATGACGTACAACGGCTCACTGGCTACATCTCTGCAGTCAGTTTGTTCATAAGGCAACTTGGTGAAAGAGCCACACCATTATACAAGCTCTTAAGGAAGACCAAGAAATTCATCTGGACCGATGAAGTTGAGGCTGCACTCTAAGACCTGTAAGCAGCTCATCCGCCCCAATCCTTGAAGCACCGAAACCTCAGGAACCCATGTTTCTCTACATTGCTACGACAAACAGAATCATTAGCATCGTAACGGTGGTGGAATGAACAGAGAAAAAACGGGAGCAGTTGGTGCCTCGTCCGACTTACTACCTCAACGAGGTTCTGACAGAATCAAACCAATGGTATCCTCATTACGAAAAGTTAGCCTATAGTGTATTATTTGCATCCAAAAAGCTATGACACTATTTTCAAGAGCACACGATTACCGTGGTGAGCACATCTCCCATGGGAGATAGATTCAACAACAGCAATGCCACAGGACGCGTTGCTAAGTGGGGAATCGAGCTAGTAGCTTTTGACATTGAGTATAAACCGTGAACAAAAAATTATGTCCCAGATCCTTGCCAATTTTGTCATTGATTGGACAGAGACGGCAGAAAACATTAATATCCTAGAGTCGGAATACTAGACATTGCATTTTGACATGTGAAAAGCGCTTGGGGGCTCGAGGCTGGCGTGGTGCTCAAATCACCCCAAGGAGACAAATTGTTCTATGTGTTGCAGATTCACTTCACGGTGACCAATAACATTGCCGAATATGAAACCCTGCTACATGGAATTTGAATCACAAAAGAGATCAACATTCTCCAACTCATGTGCTATGGAGACTTGGGTTTAGTTGCTCATCAAGTATCTGTTCACTGTAGGGCAAATAAGCACATGGAAGCATATCGAGCTATCATGGATGAACTAGAAAAATCTTTCGAAGGGTTTGAAGTTCAACACATTCCTCGAAAAGAAAACAAGCAGATGCGTTATCAAGAATAGGCTCTGCATAGAAAAAAGTCCCGGATGGCGCTTTTTTGGAGAACCTTAAAGTTCCCTCTATCATAGGATTTGATGAGGAGTATCCGACCAAATCCAACTCACCTCTTATAGCAGTTCTGGCTGTAATTCTCAGCTGGACAAAACCCAACCTTGAATTCTTGGTAGAAGTATAATCACCTGAAGACGAAGTTCTGAGCCGATAGATCATCCGACACGCGAAATCCTACACAATAGTCAGTGGTGACCTCTATAAGCAGAGTGTATCTAGGGGTTTTCAATGCTGTGTTTCTCCAGAAGAAGGAGTGGAAATCCTAAGGGAAATCCACGAAGGCGAATGGAGACATCACACCACAGCCAAATATTTAGTGTTAAAATCTTTTAGACACGGATTTTTCTGGCTTACAACTAAGGCAGATGCTGATAGGCTAGTCAAGACGTGCAAAGGCTACCAAAAATACGCTAAGCAAGCCCATGTTCTGGCTGATCAGCTGCGAACAATTTTGATTACATGGACCTTTGCATTCTGGGGGCTTGACATGGTAGGACAGTTCAAACGGGCTCCAAGTGGATTTACATACCTACTAGTGATGGTGGATAAATTTACGAAACAAATTGAGGCTAAACCCATCACAAGTTGTGATGGAGATACAACCAAAAGATTCATCGAGGACATCATAATCCGATTCGGCTATCCGCACAGTATTATTACAGAAAACAGGAGCAACTTTTTAATGGGAGAACTTGCCAAGTTTTGCGAACATCAAGGGATCCGACTCGATATTGCATCAGTCGCACATCCAAGGGCCAATGGACAAGTCGAAAGAGCTAATGGTTTAATTCTTTGAGGCCTCCGACCTAGGCTCGAAGCACCACTTCATCGTGCTGCAGGGGCATGGGCAGATGAATTGCCATATGTTGTATGGAGCTTACGAACTACTCTTAACAGGTCAATCGGATATACACCTTTCTTCTTGTTCTACGTTGTAGAGGCGGTTCTTCCAAGTGATCTTATCCATCTTTCTCCCCCAGTCGCTGCGTATGTCGAAGAAGATGCCAAAGTTTCTCGACAAGATGACCTTGATGTACTCGAGGAAGTTCGTGTCATTATTGAATAGAGATCTATAGCCTATCAATAGAACTTACGCAAGTATCATAGTCAAAGAGTCAAAAATCTATCTTTTACAAAGGGCGGTCTAATTCTCCGACTAGTGCAACAAACAAAGCACAAACTTTCCCCAATCTAGTAACGACCCTTTATGGTTAGCAGAGTATTGCACAATGTTTCATACTATCTAATGGACATGAGGCCAGACAAAGAAAGACATGCTACTAGGAAAAGAAAGAGAGCTAGAGGCAGTATAGATCCGGATGAGTTAGACTATCCATAGAATATTGCTCAGCTACGTCCATTTTATTTTTAAGTTCCCTTTCTTTGTAATCATATCAATGTACATGTTCAAAGTGAAATAAAGTATTGGTTCCCTCAATGTTTTTCTGAGAAGTTTAAAAGTACCATCTTATTTCCGAATGATTAGGACATAGTAAAAAATCCTAGAATATTTGAATGTATTTTATGCTCAAGTTTGTTCTGGTTAGATTTTTGATTCTAAATAATGCTACATTTGGGTGTAAGTCTCATTCTGTATTTATACTTTGGTTTTTGTCTGATTGCTTAGACGCAGGTAATTTACGAGGACTAGATTGTTGGTACAGGACGTCGACTTTGTTTCTAAGTTTAAACTGGCTTAGCAATTGAGCTCTGTTACTCGACAAAGTTTTTGTTCTAAAGGTTTGTCGGCTCACGAAAGGGACGAGGCGGAAAGCCAGATAAATGTATGAACAAAAAGTTCTTAAGTAATTTTCAAAGCACAAAAATAAAAAGTGCTAAGAGTAAAGAATAAGTTCTTACAAAACAACACAATGAAATAAATAGTTTAACAATTACATAAACTTCCTTCAGAGTAATGCAAAGTTTTCTTGGGGATTCTATGTTGCGGGAGATGGAGGACTTGCCAGCCCATTGGTACTACCACCCAAGTCATCTTGATCTTTCTCTAAAACAAGGACGTCGGCCTCAGTCTCTTTGTCATCGTTGGAGGCTTCATCATCTTCGGCTGGGGGGCTTGGAGGCACTTTGACGGATTGAAAAATGGCTTCTCATAGTTGGTCATCTCGGCTATGCGACAAGCGTATCCGGCACAAGAATTCCAAATTTCTCCAACATTTTAAATTTTGTTGTCTTCATCGATAGCCGAATAACCCTTGGTAACTTACCAAATTTCCATGTTGCCATGGTGGCTCATTACCATGGTAAGGGAATTATGCGCCGTTGTACGGACATAGGACATTTTCCAATCTTCAACCAGCTAGGGAATATCCTTTGCTTTATCACGCACCTCAAAGGCGGACAATTTGTCTAGGTCGGAGAGATCAATGGTCTCACCAATCTCTTCAATAGATTGGTAGAAATCATGGATTAGATCTCCGACTGCAACAAGTTGGCTAGTGCGGGATTCAGACGAAGATGAATCTAGGAGGTTGAGAGGCCCTACGGAAGGAGCAGTATCAACAAAATCTGACAGAAATAGTTGGTAAAACAAAACAAATAAGAGACTGAATGGCATTAAACATACCAAATATCGCTTCATCTACTTTGGTCCTTTCGTCTCGCAGACTCCAGAGTTCATCCCATAGAGCTTTAGTGGTTTCCGTCCGCCTGTCCATCTCTGCTTTCAAATCCGAAATTTCTATGTCTTGGTGAGCAATGACTTGGTCGCGCTCTTTGGTGGCCATGTTGCTGGATTCGAGGATATTATTGACACTATGTTCATGGTCAACCCTCAATTTCTGAAGTTCCTCTCACAATCCGGCATTCTCAGACTCCAAGACTTTGAAATTTTTAGCTTGTTCCACAAGTTTGCAAGATTGAGTCAGCAAGCCTGGAGTGAAAAGGATAGAGTTAGTCGAATTCAACATTCGGCATATCATAAGATTCCGAGAAGAGGTAGTCAGAAATACTTACTTTCTGCTTCGTCCTTCTCAACTTTAAGTAGAGCATTTTTAAGTTGGAGAGCCTTGACCTCTCTCCGCTTGTTATAGATGTTCTTCAATATTCTTGGTTGTAAAAATTAACTTTTTGTAAGTCAGAATGGTAACCATATTCATAAGTCTACTAAGACTCGGGCTGCTATTTTAACTAAGTTAAATTTTGGCACTAGCCTTTGGGCTACACTACTTCATTCTTTGGCATCATATAAAAGCATAAACTTGGATCTCTGGTTCTATCCAACTTCATGCTTGGGGGCTTGAGGATATGATGTAAATACAGTAAAAGAGTCGAAAAATGACTTACAAAAATCTCATGTTGCCAGTTGTTGAGGATGTTGTTGATCTCAAAGGAAACCTTCTTGGCCAAAGTTAAAGTAATGATTGGTGGAGGCAGAACTACACCATCCTTTAACTTTTCGTTGCAAAGACAAACTTCATCCAGCAGATCAGCAAGCTTCGTATCTTCAGCTTCCTGAGCCTCTTCCTCAGTTATAATATTCCTGGTCTCCGGGCAATTCAAGGCAAGCTTTTGAAGTTCTTCTTCACTTTTCCTAGTGAGGCCACCAGGAATCTTCAGGGAATCATCGTCAAAGGTTTCAGGTGAGGGATCAGTACCCTTAGACGGTCTACCCTTATCAGTTCTCGAGTCACTCATGGTGACGTTGGTTTGTGAACCAAAGTTCAATGGCTCTTTGGGTTGAGCCCCAACATCCTCAGCGCACGGAGAAGGAATATCTTCCGGCGCTGGCGATGAGGTTGCATTGGGAGTCAGAGGCACAGTAGCGGGTGAAGCCAAAGTTAAATTCTGCTGGCACAGAGTCTTCCCCGGCTTTGCCTTTCCTTTTTTTAATGGTTTATCTCTAGATAATAATAGATTATAATCGTTATGACCCGAAAAGAATACAAACAAAAGTAGGAGATCTGGTGGAAGAACTTACTTCTTTATGACTAGTAGTGTTTGCAAGCCAGCCGAAACAACCGAAGCTTTACACTTCTGGGTAAGTTCTTATGGTAGTTGCTCAAGTTCATCATCTTCCATAGGAACTGTATCCTCTGGTCAATATCCCTCGATAGGAGCAAGCTCCGACTTGGGGAGGTCAGCAAGCTGAAAGTCGGCAAATATCTTAGCATTGAAATATAATGAAACATCTATGAATAAACAATGGCAAGGTGGTCCAGTCGGAAAACTTACTAGGGTTAGGGGCTTCTCAACTATGCACATGTGCATGGAGATCCTTGAGACATTCTATTTTACCTGCTCCTTGATCAACCACTTGACCCAGTAATCATATTCCTTGGGGGATCAAGGTCGGACTCATCTTCAGGTTGTCCTTCTTGTCAGAGGTGACCGTGTGCATCAGCTAGTCCCCGTGATATTGCAGAGGTTAAATCCAACAAGTTAGCCAGGAGTGGACTAAGTCAGATCCCTTCAGACCTTTATTCTTCATAGAAACTCAATCAGCCTCTTAGTGCAGATCAAGTCTTCAGTCAAAGTTGGCCCCTGTGTATCCCAGGATTCTTGGTGGGTGGTGGCACCGTCAACAAAAACCGGCAAGCTTTCTGGCTTGCCGGGAGCCGGCTTATTCTTATGATAAAAGAAAGTGGCTAGTCATCTCTTCACTAACTCGCTAGCTATGACCTTTGGGTAGACCCGGTCTCTCCTAAGGACTAGGCTAAGAGTTCTGGTATTGCATGGAACACAGGTAGTAATGAAATTTTTCCTAGTATCGGAATAAAAGAAGACTCGATTTAATTCCTAGATATCCCTCACAAAGATATACATGGGCACTAAGCTCTAGAATCGAATTTGGGGGAGATTATGGAGCTGGACACCGTAGTGAGAGATTACCTCAAAGAAGAACTCCGATGGCAGGAAGCTCAATCCGCGATCCAGATGGGTCCCAAATCAACCCATTCGTCATTGTGAGGGGTGGGGAGAAATTCGCCGTACCCGCTCCGCCACTCGCCAGCATGGAGAAGCCCTTCCTCCTCCATGGCCTGAAGCTTTTCATCATCCTGTACGCATAGGATCTAGACCCACGGTAATTCTTCTCCTTTGCCGTCGATGACGCCGCGACCCCTGAGCTTGATGGTTGGCCATATCACTGATTGGCTGACCTTGGATGCACGGTGCTGGTAGATTTGTGGACGGAGATAGACGAAGGTCAGCGGCATAGGTTTTCTTGAGGAAGAAGGAACAAGGAGGTCATAGGTGGAAGAAAACAAGGAGATTTATCCCTTATTAACCTATTTGCGCCGAGATTAGTGTGTAAACATGAAATTAACACCACGCGTCATGGAACAAGAAGGGAAACTTCCTCGTGAAGGCTCCACCACCTCGATTTCTATGCTCGCAATGAAATGACACCTCGATTCCACACGATGCGGACCCACCAACGATCATACTGGTAGAATATTTGTCAGTGACAAGACTAGACCTAGAATGATGTCACGTTATGTCACCAGTTTTTGGCTCAGTTTGAAATCGAGGAATGGAAAACAATGATGAGATACTAATAGGTCCGACTTATTTTGAGAATCAGATCCTACTTTTTGTTTTGGAGTTTCAAGAACCCTTCAAGATTCTACAGCCGAAGAAGAACCAAGATAGACGATGAAATCCGACTTTGGATCTTGGAGGCTTCTGGGGGCTACTATTAGGGATATACTTTCTGGGTATAACCACTGTGACTTGCTGACCTGGGTGGCCCACTTTGAGTTAGAGCTATGATTCATGGGAGGCCTAGCCAGGAGAGAAGTTGGAAGCCCATCCGGCTACAAGAAGGCCTAGAAGACATACCAACTTAGGCCTGTAGGAATTCTTGTAGTCCAAGATGTACTATGTAACTGACTTCGTATCGTAGCCGAATAGGACTCTCCTATCACCCTAGGACAGGATGACTATATAAGTCGTCTTAGGGATCAACCTTTAGGGCATGGACCAATCAACCTCAACTCGCACAGGTGAAACCTCTCTTGTAATCTGTACTTCTGGCTCTGGCGATATACTATATTGTTAGTAGGAGTAAGATCCGTCCACCGCAGGCACATTCGAACTTGGGTAAGTTTGTGTGCTCACCATCCCGGAACACCGTATGTCTCACACCCCACATCTTTCCATGCCTCGAGGACCCCATTATGGTGTACCTATCCTCAATCCGACGACAATATCAGCATACCCATGCGCTTAAAGCCACCCTGGAACACGCTAACAAAGCGGACGTAGAGTTCCTCCCATGTTCGAATCGATCCTTGCATAAGGTGCATTAGCAACGATATGGTTGTGCCCTTCAACACCATGGGGAACCAGTTCGCCATGATTTTCTCATTGGCGCCAACTACGGTCATGGCGATGCAGTACATCTGCAAGAACTCCTTCGGGTTTGTGTTTCCTTCGTACTTGACGGGAATGGCTGGGCGGAACTTGGGCAGCCACACCACCTTCCTCAAGGCAGGAGTGTATGCGAAGCATTCTCCACCATATTCTAAGGCCACCCTCCTAGCCTCAGCGGCCTTCGCATGTATGGCTCCACATCTGCATCTAGGTGGCACAGCTGCCGGAGGTGCTCTCTAACGAGTGCCTCGTTGGCTGCGGCCTAGTCACAATGTGGACCGCTAGCGTGATTACGTGGAGGGTTTGTTTAGGATCCTACCAACATGAGGTACGTGTCGGCCTACCCAGGGCTGCAGCACTAGACGCCCTTCCACTTCCTCATCTCCTCTTCGTATGTCATCCTTGGGCCCACCAGCCCCTAGTCCGGTAGCTTCGGGCGGAGCCTGTGGTTGCAGGACAGCGACATGTCGACGCCCTCCGATGGTTGGAGCTTGGTATTTACCATACCCTGGCCCCTAATGGGACAAGGAGTGTACACGGGTGGTCTCCGGGCACTGCCTGGTAGCCTTCATGCGAGCTTCCACCTCCTCTCTCCACACCGTAAACTTTGTCATCCTGGCGGCCAGGGCCTCACACCTAGTGCGGATCCCTGTGATCTAAGGAGTTGTTTGTCTACTATTACCTGGCGCTTTAGAGTGTGCTCCATGGATGGGCCTACGGCGGTTGCCGCGCGCCGAGGCGACGCGGGACCGCCTATGGATGATAGCCCCCTGGACGACCGATGGTGGGCGCGTCATTTGCTGTGCCCGCGAGATTCTCTTATAACCCAGCGACGCCTCCTGTGCCACTAGGAGGTTGGCCTCCACCAACCACACCTTTTGTGCCACTGGGAGGCATGCTCCCACCGGTAGCACCTCAAGTGCCACCGGGAGGGAGGTCTTCAGAGGCGGAGCCCCGTGTGCCGCTCTGATGTGCTTCCTTGTGCGCCGTTGTGTCGTCTATGGACAACCCTCCTACTAGCGTAGCAGGACGTGGATGTGGCCGATTGTACATGTCGGGCACGGGCTAAGGCTGAGCGATGGGGCCCACCATGGTCTCCATCTGTTGTGCGCGCCGCTCAGTCACCGAGCCCCCAGCTAGGGTCAGTTCATTCGAACGGGTGCGTGCAGCTAGAGTGTCCGCGGTGGC
The DNA here is from genome assembly GCA_910589775.1 of Avena eriantha. Taxonomy (NCBI): domain Eukaryota; kingdom Viridiplantae; phylum Streptophyta; class Magnoliopsida; order Poales; family Poaceae; genus Avena; species Avena eriantha. Next base: position 372,665,692 of record OU342744.1, read on the forward strand.
CGCGCTCATCCCAGCGGCTCTGGTTGTCCTCCTGGGTGCCATACCTGAGACTATCACAAACGATGTCAGCGCTGACGAAGATGATGGCTGAGTTCAAATCACTAGCGCACCCTACCTGGTGTGCCAGGTGTTGTGTATCGAAACACGGACAACGGAGATGTTGCACACCCCCTAGTTGTTCGGTGGCGGGCACTAAGGTGATACGAACTCCCTCATGCACAGATCAAACACAACAAAGATGATGTTTTTACCTAGGTTCAGGCCACCCTTTGGCTAAAAACCCTATGTCCTATTTTGGTAGATTATCTGGTGGCTGGATGTACAAAGAGATGAACAATCTAGCGCGGGGAGTTACTTTCAGCTAGCTTCTACACTTCCTAGGCTTCCTCTTTCCTCTCTCTCTCTCTATCTGTCTTTGTCTCTGTCTCTATGAGAACTCCTCAATGCTTGCTCTCTCTCACTGTTTCCTTACAAAGCTCTCTTACCCGTCTAAAAAACCTCTCTTCCAAAAGACCCTTCTTCCCTCTACTGTGGTTGAGGCCCTCCTTTTATATCGCAAGGGGCACCACAATGGCTAGTGCGCATGTGCCCTCATGTCGTTACCATGATCCACATGGCACGGCGGTAGGCGGGTGGTGCTTCTAGCCACTCCTGGTCGTGGGCGGTGTTGTTGGACACTCCCTGGCCACAGGCAGTGTGTTGTGGTACTTGATGACAAGGAGACAACACGTTGCGCATGCTGTCACGTTGGTACTGCTGCACTTGCACCCTCATTAATGCCTTGCTGAGGTGCATGGATAGGGGCAACACTTGTCTCACATGCCGCCATGCATGCTACCGTAGACTCTGGCTTTTTAACCCGTGTTACGGCCCGTGCCTGGCTCGGTGAAGCCTCATCCTTGACGCCTCCATGGCGGAGTGGGTTGTATGCCCGCCAACGCCACTTATCCCCTTTGTGACCCTATTCCCGGCCCTGCTTCCCTACATGTTAAATGCATACAAAAGTCATAGTGACCTTACTCAGAGTCTCTTCATGCGAGAGGGGGGCGGGAACGGCCGTGGGCAATGTTCCACTCCCACTTCATCACACAAGGCTGGAGGTGTTGTAGATACAATGACATAGTTCAAAGAAGTTGACTCCCTTGTATTCTTATTATGGATCAGAGCTTGTTGAGGAGTTAGTCCCTTCCCACGCATCGAGGCGCAATGTGAGGGTCCCTCGATTGCGCCGACATCTAGTGTTGAACATTTATGTCTATTTGAATTGTGTGTTGTTGAGACTTTTTTTAAGTATGGTTGTGAGACATATAGATTTATCTATGGAATTCTCGATATGTAATAATTATCAAGTGGAATCATCGGATGTATCTTCTTTGAGGCACATGGAATTATCTATCTATGGTTGATACTATGTTATGGTTGGTCCCTTATTTTGTTCAACTTGTTCCTCGTATCCAAATCATAAAGGGATTTTGAACCTATATTTATGCTTTTGTATTCTAATGCAAATTACTTATATGCACACATTTAGGGGGAGTACCTTTATCTTATGGTATTGTTGCTATTTATATTACTGCTATATTATAAATCCTTGTATTGTCATCTAACACCAAAAAGGGGGATATTAGAAGAGCATTTCTTCATCCCTAATGTTCTGTGTGTTAGATAACAGTGGCAAGGATATTTTAATTGTGTGTTGAGTGATGATGTAGATACAATCCCTCCAAAATAATGGAAATAGACCCTTCTCAAATTCAACAAGAACAAGTGTTGTAGGCCGGATTACCCGACCCTAGCAAGGGTCAGATAATCCACCTCTAGAAAAATTGTCTAAGGACCTAGGGCACGGCGCATAAATGGTGGGCGGATAACTGGCCAGATATTTGGCGATGGGCATGTATGCTAGGCCAGATAATCCAGCCATGGCTAGACCTAGATAATCTGCCACTCCCCAATTTGGGCTAAGGACCAGATAGTGTAATGCTCATATGGGGGGCAGATATTTGGTCCGGGTAGGAGTTTTTGCCCTGGTCGGATAATCCGCCCCTTCCGGAGACTCAGATTATCTGGCCTCCTTGAAATTTCGCTAAGTACTAGAAGCGCGGCTTGTAGAAGAGGAGGCATATGTTTGGGTCGGAGTTTTTTCTCTCGACTGGATATTTGCCCCGGCCGGAATATCCAGCCCCTACTTGGGCGAGATTATCCGGCCCCTGGAAACTCCATACAATCTAGGAGGGTTACAAATACCCCTCCCCATATTCAACCTGGAGTCTCTCGAATCCTCTAAAAAACAACAGTACTTGTGAGCCAACAAATTCCCAAGATCTCCCCATTCAGCCATCCAAAGGTCTCGATCTTTTGAGAATCGAATGAGGAGGCGTTGATCTATATCATCACAGAAGCGATCTGAATTTCCGCCTCATTCATTTGAGGGCCCCTTGGATCTAGAGTTTATTTTGAAATCCTAGATCTCGTTTTCTCAATTGCTAATTTTGATTTGTTGTGACAGCTTGTTGTCCTACTTGGCAGCCTTCAATTTAGTTGTGGATGTGTTCCCCGAGCTCGTTGTAAAGGCGTCGGTTCCCGCCTCAAAGGTTGTCGTATAAATCAAGCCACTCCTACCGAGATTCATTCGAGAATAGGGTGAGGCCTTAGTGGCGTGGTGGTCTTAGTACCGCCCACCCCTCAAAAGGAAGGAATTGCGCTAACTAAATCCTATGTATCTGTGTACTCCACTCTCAGTTACCTTGTCCCTTGCATCGCTCTTTACTTGTTAGCATCGTTTACTAGATAGGTTGCCATATAGGTAAATACACCGCAGTTGTATATCTAGAGAATTTACCTTTGTGTCAAGCCTAAATTGAAAAAGAATTAAAATTTGGGGTAGCACCTATTAACCCGCATCTAGGTACCCATATAATCCCATTTCATATGGGGTAGATATTTGGCCAGATTTTGGCTCTAGGCCGGATAATCCGGCCCTAACCAGGCCCGAATAATCCACCCTCCCCAAAAATAACTAAGGACCAAACCGCACGGCTCTCGGATATGGGGGAGGATATTTGTCCCATTTTTGGGGCCAGGGCAAAAGTTTTTTCCTAGGACATATAATTGGCCCCTCCTGGTGGGCCGGATTATTCGCCCCTAAAAATTTCGCTAAGGACCAGAGGCACGGCTTATAGAGAGGGGCGGAGATTTGGGCCAGAGTTTTTGCTCCCGACTAGATTTTTTCCTATTCCTGATTATCTGGCCCCAACTTTGGATGAATTATCCGCCTCCCTATGACTCCAAATGGCTACAATTCTGGAGGGGTACAAATACCCCTCCCCATCTTCAACCTGGTGTCGCTTGAATAACTAGACAAGAATAGTACTTTGTGAGCCACCAAATTCACAAGATATCCCCATTCAACCATCCAAAAGTCTTAATCTTTGGAGAATCAAAGGAGGAGGCCTTGATCTACATCAACACTAAAGCGATCTGAATTTCCCCCTCATTCACTTGAGGGATCCTTGCATCTAGAATATCTTAGGAAATCCTAGATCTTGTTTTTCTATTGTTAATATTTATCCGTTGTGACAGCTTGTTGTCCTACTCGGGAGCCTTCGATTTAGTTGTGGATGCATGCCCCGAGCTTGTTGTAAAGACATCGGTTCCTGCCTCGAAGGGTACCATATACTGGAAGAGTGGATCAAGCCACTAGTGGCAAGATTCACCAGAGAATACGGTGAGGCCTTTGTGTCGTGGTGGTTTTAGTACTGCCCAACCCACCAACATAGATGTACTTTGTCGGATAGCTAGTATAGGGGGTACCTCGATCCTTCTACGTCTGGCTACCTCTACAGCCCCGGGAAGGCTTCACGAGGGAGGGTCTCCCCCTCGCAAGGTACGTCAGAACCCCTCCTCTAGAGGCCTCTGGACAGGGAAGACGTGAAGGTAACGCGGCTTCCACCCAAGGGAAACGACAAGCACAACAACACATTGGATGCTCTAGTCTCCGTGGCCCCTAAGGCTAGGGCTTGGTCAAAGGTGGAGCCGACATGACCCTGACCGGCTGACGGATGTCTTCAGCGTGGGCAAGACCGCCTTTGGCTACTTTGGTGCAAGAAGGGGAGCACACGAGGCTGGATGAAGACAAGGAGCGTCAAGAGGGGAATGCTTTACCAACGGGAGGAGGGGCGTCCAACACCGAAGACCTAGTCCACTAAAAAGTAGTCTCCTAGACCAAGACCACGAGGGGCGGCACTGTGGGCACCCTTCCCACTCATGAACCGGGGGAAGAGGTCTAACGCTGCCCTATATAAGGGGCCCTTCTCCTACCTTGTAAGGGGGCGGATCCCAGATATCGAAAACCCTAAACTTCCATCCACCATTGTAACCTCACGAGGCAAGAGATCAATACAACTAGACATGAGTAGGGGCTTTACCTTCTCACGAGGGTCCCGAACCTGGGTAAAAAAACCCCGGTGTTAACTCTCTATTGTGCATCCGCTGTGCCGTCATAGCCGTCGCCAAACTCCTTCAGAATTGCGTGTTCAGCCCCCTCAAGAACCAAGGGATCGTTGAACCCTAGTTCCTTCGCGGGACAAATCTCCAACATTTGGCGCGCCAAATAGGGTGCTCAGGTGCGTTTTCGAGGAACTTCAAGCAAGCGACGCTATGGTGAGGAGCACTGGTGAAGAGGCCACCCCAGGAGGTTCCTCGCCTAGGGAACCGACCGGAATGGTCGCTTGCATCCTGGGCGGCCTATAGGCCCCTGCCCATGGTTCAGACCTCGAGCGATTCACCCGGCGGCTGGCAGCGGCAAGGCCTAGAGCTATCGTAGCCCCTCTCCGGTGGTCGCAGCAGCCAGTCTCCTTTGGCGCCTCAGACCACCCCGGCTCCACTCACCTGGTGGGCGTCGTGCCCATGGTCTATACCCCCACCATTGCCGGGATCGCGGTCTCCAAGACCCTTATCGATGGTGGGGCGGGCCTGAACGTTCTCTCCAAGAAACGTTCGAGCAGCTGCAGGCGCCCGGCGCGCGCCTTCTCCCAGCCTTGCCGTTCGTAGGTGTCACAGCGGGTGTCACCGTGCCCCTCGGTTGGGTCCATCTCCCCGTCACCTTTGGGACAAGCGAAAACTACCGCACGGAACTCATCAACTTCGAGGTCGCCAAGATCTCCCTGCCTTACAAAGCCATCCTGGGCTACCCAGCTCTGGCCAAGTTCATGGCGGTCACGCACAACGTCTACAACCTTTTCAAGATGTCGGGCGGCACTGGTGCCACCATCACGGTGCGCCACGACGAGGTCGAAGCCGTGCGCTCCCTCAGGAAAGCATGTAAAGAGGCCGCGCCAGCACGGGATGAGCCTGTGGTGGGCCACTTCAACTCCTCCCTCCCCGGGGAAGGGAAGACACCGGGTTGCTAGTGCCCCCCGACGAGGAAACCTTGCGCACCATTGGGGGTGCTGGTAGGAAGAAGTCGGTGTTCTCTCAAGAAAGGGCTAAGACTAAGAAGGCCCCCCTTGAGTTGGTGGTGCTGGGGGCCTCGATCACCATTGGCGCCGGCCTCTCTCCCGAGAGGGAGGAAGCCCTCGTCACCTTCCTTCGGGCCAACGCGGACATGTTCGCCTGGTCCCCATTAGGCATAACGGGGGTCCCTCATGAAGTGATCGAGCCCCACCTGGCAGTGTGCCCCATGGCATGCCTGGTAAAGAAGCCGCAAAAGCAGTCGGCCGAGAAGCAGCAGTTCATTGTCACCGAGATGGAAAATCTCGTCAAGGCGCACCTCGTGAAGGAAGTTTTGCACACTGACAGGCATTCGAACCCTGTGGTGGTCCCCAAGGCCACCGGGGGAGGGAGGCTCTGCGTCAACTTCAACGACCTCAACAAGGCTTGCCCCAAGGATCCTTTCCCTCTATCGCGGATAGACTAGATCGTCGACTCCACGACAAGCTGTGACCTTTTGTGTTTTCTAGACACCTTCTTGGGATACCATCAGATCAAGATGGCCAAGGAGGACGAGGAGAATACTGCCTTCATCACCCCATGCGGTGTGTACTGATACACCTGGATGCCGTTCAGGCTCAAGAACGCCAGCACCACCTTCCAAAGGCTCATGTGTATCATGCTAGGCGATCAGATCGGGAGGAGTGCAGAGGCCTACATCGACGACATCATGGTCAAGACCCACGAGAAAGACACCTTGGTAGAGGACCTGACGGAAACCTTCGCTAACTTGCGACGGGTGAACATCAAGCTCAACCCCCCCAAATGAATGTTTGGAGTCCTGTCAGGCAAGCTCCTCGGCTTCTTAGTGTCGCATCAGGGGATCGAGGCCAACCCCGACAAGGTTCAGGCCATCAAGGAAATGCACCTGCCAACACGGCTCAAGGAAATGCAGTGCTTGGCTGGGTGTCTGGCGGCTTTAGGAAGATTCATCTCCAATCTCGGTGAGAAGGCCTTGCCATTCTTCAAAATTATGAAGCATACCAGCAAGTTCTAGTGGACTCCGGAGGCCGACGAGGCGTTTGAAGCCCTCAAGAGGTACCTCACAAGCCCATCGATCATGGTGGCCTCTACAGAGCGCGAGCCACTACTGCTATACCTAGCTTCTATGCCGCAAACGGTGAGTGATGTCATGGAAGCCGAGCGTGAAGAGGTGGTGGAAAGGAAGCGGAAGCCCTGAGCTGTGAACCCTCCCGAGGGCCCAGGGCTGCCCCCGAGGGCGACAGCACCCTGAAGGGAGCTAGTGATAGAGCCATCGACCAAACTACAGCCAAAACCGCGGAGCTCGTGCAACGGTCGGTCTACTTCGTCAGCACGGTGCTCAGAAAGGTACCCCATGCAGCAAAAGTTCCTCTACACACTCTTGGTGGCATCGCGCAAACTACGCCACTACTTCTAGGGCCACCCCATCAGGCTGGCCACCAAGTACCCTTTGGAGGCAATCCTACGCAACCCCAACGCCACAGACCGAGTGGCTAAGTGGGACATCGAACTACAGACCTTCGAGCTAACGTTCGATACCACGCCCACCGTCTATGCGAGGGCCCTAGCGGAGTTCACGGCAGAATGGACCGACCCTGGGGAGAGTGAGCCTCGGGAAGAAATAACCCAGCTTCCTAGGAAGCTAGCCCAGGGCGTTGGACTGTGAACTTTGACGTGGCGTTCAATGGGGACGACACCGGGGCGGCTGCCGTACTCACGTCCCCCACGGGCGACAAACTCTTCTACGCCATGCAGTTGCGCTTCAAGGATGGAGACAAGCACTCCAACAACATCGCAGAGTATGAGGGTTTGATCGCTTGCCTCAAGGTGGCCATAGCCCTCGGCATCAAGCGCGTCACGATCCAAGGGGATTCCTTGCTCCTGGTTAAATTCTCCAATAAGAGCTACCATCCCAAGGACGAGCACATGGCGGCGTACCTGGAGGAAGTGCAAAGGCTGGAGAAGTACCTCCTAGGCTCGGACCTGCTTTACATCCCTCGTGGAGACAACTATGAGGTGGACGAGATTGCTACGCGCGCGTCTAGGCGAGAGCCACAGCAGCCGGCGGTCTTTGAGGAAAGATTGTTCAAACCCTCGGCCACCCCCTAGAAAGGGAACTTCCCACCCAGAGGAACACCTGCCACCACCCACCACAGGCGCGCCCGACTGTGGCTTGCCTTCAGGAGACAGGCTCGTCCTAGCGGCCACAGCCCAAGAGCAGAGCTAGATCATTGAACTCAAAAGCTACCTCTAGGATGGCACCCTCCCAGACAGAGAGGACACGGTAGAAAGCTTAGTACGCCGAGCATAGAAGTATTGGATGGTGGACGGGGACCTCTACTGCCATCGCCCCACCGGGATTGCCCTCCGATGTATGTCCAGCGACAAAGAGCGCGAGCTCCTGACCAACATCCATGCAGGGGAATGTGGCCACCATGCCTCGGCACGCACTCTCGCAGGGAAGGCCGTCCGTAGAGGCATCTAATGGCTCACCGCACTCGCCGACGCCACGGAGTTGGTGAGGTCGTGCGAAGCATGCCAGATCCACACCAAGCAAATACATCAGCCGGCTCAGCAGCTGCAGACCATTCCGCTCTCATGGCCGTTGGTGGTTTGGGGGCTAGATATCTTGGGGCCTTTTCCGCGGGCGCCCGGGAGCTACCGGTACCTCTACGTCGCCATCGACAAGTTCACCAAATGGGCTGAGGTAGAACCGGTCAGAACCATCTCGGCACGCTCAATGGTGAAGTTCATCCAAGGCCTGGTGACATGGGTATACCCTATAGGTACTCGAGTTTGGCATATACGGTCCAGATATGGCGAAGCCCACGGTGTCGTCAAGGCCCAAAGAGAGAACTCGACTAGCTTACGGACTCTCGATTGCTTGAAGAACAAGAAGATTCTAAAGATAGAAAGTTCAAAGGGGAAAGCCCTAACCTGTAACCGACTCGATCTGTCACCCGAGACCTAGCCTATCTATATAAAGGCTGGAGGGGCGGCGAGGAGGGCACACGCAACCCTAGTTTCAACAACCCTCGTCAGATTGCATCTGCGCACCATTGTAATCCTCGATTCCTTTGATAATTCCACGAGCAGACAAGCAGGAATAAGGACCTCTACGAGGCCTGAACCTCGGTAAATCTTTGAGTTCCCTGTGTGCTTGTTTGTTAGCTGATAAATGTCTCCAGCGCTCCCTCCTTCTCCAAAACCCAAGTCCATAACAATGGGCATTGATGAGTTAAACCCTCGTAAATTGGCACCGTCTATGGGAAGTGGGAGTGCTGATGTTGCAGCTTCTTCAGCCCCATCAACCGCGATCTACAACTCCGCAACGGTGGAGATTCGCCAGCTTTTCGGCGCGTTCGACTTTACCGTCCACACGCCGGCCACTCGCCCAGCTTTCGAGTCTTTGGGCGACGGAATCAGCCTGGCCAGCCAACGGTGCCATCCATTGCTCCAACGGCCACTCGCCAGCTTTTCTGCTTCCAAGTTTGTCAGATGGGCATGCTTCGCATGCCTGACCAGCCAACGGTGCCATCCATTGCTCCAGCATCATGGTTCCCTCCACCGATTAGCACCCTCAGTGAGCTCAATGCCCCGACAACTGTCGAGAATACGGTCAGCGACAGCAGTCGCGAATCTGATCTGAGCAATCTGGCAACTGAAGATGGAACCGACGGTTCTGGATCTGAAAGTTGCGGAAGCAGCAGCTTCCCCAACCACGTCATGTGCGCCGTCATCAACACATGCGACACCTCTGCCAGTCGCGACAACACGGGCAACGGCGACACACCCATCAGCGGACCACCGCCAAACGGTGCCCCCGTTAACAACGGAGGAGCTGTCGAGCCTCCAACCATAATAAACGAGCAAACTGGCGAACGCGTCGTGATCAGGCTCAACGAGCAGGAGTGGGCTCGCTGCCGCGAAGCTTTACGAGGCAACCCTCTACCCTTCGGATCTCCACAAGAACTGCTAATGGGCTACCATTGGCTCCTGAACGAAGAATTCAAGCGCCAAGTGCAAACAATCGCGCAACTCGAAGCGCACAAAAAGGCGGCAGATGAGTCGAGTCTTCGACGTGCTGGCCTCTCCTCCCATGGAGGATCCTCCTCAAAGGGCAACGAATACATCGCAAACAAGAGGCGATCTCGGATGGCCCACCTCACCGAACAAGAACGCATAGAAGCTGCAAAGGTCCTCGACTTCAGCTCTATGACAGTCGACACCCGGGGCAACGTGGTTCCAAAGACGCCGCAGGCTGTAGTGACAGCAACCACCATGTACCTCCTAAACAACCAGCCGCCAACTGGAGTTCCTCGGGCTGCCATGCACCGATCTACGATCGCGGGCCTGGGATTAGTCGAGGCCTCCCTCGATAAAGAGCTAGCACCAGAGCTGAAGAAAGGCAAAGCTCTAGCAAAACGCTACTCCTCGCCCTCATCTAGCAACGACAGTCACGATCTGTCTCGACGTCGCCGCTCACGGCGACACGATCACGACTATGATGCGCGCGATGACCTCACGCAGCGCAAGATCGACAAATCAAGGGCGCGACGTGCTCAGTCGACTGACTCAAAAGACGAAGATGTGGAGCTCTGTGGCGCTAGATGCTTCAGCAGGGCCATCAGGCAAAAGTAAATGCCCAAGGGGTTCAAGCTCCCGTCGGAGAACCCAAAGTTTGATGGCCTACAGGACCCGAAGATCTGGCTGGAGGACCACATCTCCTCCGTCAGGCTTCACGGCGGAAGTCGAAGTACAGCTATGCAATGCCTGCAACTATAGCTGCAGGGCGCCGCCCGAGCATGGCTCAACAACCTTCCACGCAGATCCATTCGCGGTTGGGAAGAGTTGGTTTACAGTTTCGTGCGCAACTTCAAGGGCACATACAAACGCCCTGCATCAATAGAAGAGCTGAGATGCTGCCAGCAAAGATCGGTGAATTGCTACGCTCCTACATCCAGAGATGGTCCATCATCAAGAACTCCGCAGAGAACATCTCGGAGGACCACGCGATTGACGCATTCAATGGTGGCATACGTCGCATAGAGCTCAGGGAGGACTTGGGACACTCAAAGCCCAAAACCATCAATAACCTGATGGAAATTGCGAATCGCTAGGCAGATGGAGAAGATTTGGTGAAAAATCGCGTTCACTCCGATGATGAAGCAGAACTCGAGCGCAGACGCGATCGCCGAGGCAAACGCCGCATGCGCATCTACGATGACCGCGACGACGTCAACATGGTCGCGGCCGGCTATGCCGACAGACGCGACGACAACCGCAATAGCGGCTACCACAGCGGCGGATACCGCAAATCCGGAAAGACCATGCAAGTGTGGCAGCGCCGCAATCGCGATGAGGCACCGCAACATCCATTGAGGAAAAGTTGTCTGGGCCATGCACTATGCACTTCTACATCGATAAGCATGATGGAAAGAAGTCAAGTCACCTCCTCAAGGACTACTGCGAGTTCCTCAAATTACACGAGGGACTGGCTCGGATGAACCGTAGCACAGTCGAAAGGGGTTACGGAGCCGCCCTAGGCGCCGTGGCACATGGAGCTCCGCCACCACCACTCGGGCCACCCCCGAATGTAGCTGCGCCGCACCAGCACCACGGAGCTGAACCATATCCACGGGCCATGGGGACCATGATGATGCAAAAGGGGCGCCCCTCGAATCGGGTGCAGAAGGTCATCACTCGCCAAGTCAACTTGGCCACAAACTTGCCACCATCTACCACTGAGTACCTCAGCGGAAGCGAGTCCTGCATCACCTTCGACAAGCGCGACCATCCGCCCCAAGTACCTCGCCCAGGCCATTGTCCCCTCGTACTCGAGGCACAAATCGGAGGCTTCGACATGAGCCGCGTCTTCATGGACGACGAAAGAGGCATCAACCTTATATTCGTGAGTACCTTGCGAGCAATCAGGATCCCTCTGACTTGCTTAGAAGCCTCAGACACAACGTTCCACGGCATCGTCCCAGGAAAGGGCGTGTATCCCCTTGGCAAAATCAACCTCGACGTCATCTTCGGCACGCCGAAAAACTTTCGGCGCAAGCGCATCGACTTTGAAGTCGTCGACTGGCCCTCACAGTACCACTGCATCCTCGGACGTGTCGCGTTCACTTGGTTCATGGCGGTACCACACTACGCCTATCTACAGATGAAGATGCCAGGCCCTAACGGTGTCATCACAGTCAACGCGAGCTTCGAGAGATCTGACAGTTGCGACAGGGAATTCAACAGAATCTCCTAGTCCTTCGGCATGTAGGAAGAACTCGCGAGACTAAAGGAGTCGACAGACAACAGTCTGCCTCCCCTAAGCAGGCCAAGCTCACCTTACTTCTCCTTCGACTCATCGGTGCACATGAAGAAAGTCTAGGTCCACCCATCGAATCCCGCCAGGACGGCCCTCATCGCCAACAACTTGAGTCCCGCATAGGAACTCGCGCTCGTCGAATTCCTCCGTGAGCACTAGGAAATTCTCGCCTGGTGTCCAGCGGACATGCCAGTAGTTCCTAGGGAATTTGCCGAGCATGCACTCAATGTCAATCCAGACACAAGGCCGGTAAAACAAACAATTCGGCGATTGTCTGAACCAAGGGGAAAGGCAGTTGGAATGGAGATCAACAGACTCCTCGATGCCAAATTTATAGCGAGATCAAGGAAAGCACTTAGCTCGCCAACACGGTGCTAGTACCAAAAAAGGACACGGACATCCCGCGGATGTGCGTGGACTTCACCTCTTTGAATAAGCACTGTCTGAAGGATCAGTTTCCGCTACCGTGAATCGACCAGATCATCGACTCCACTGCGGGATGCGAATGCCTCTGCTTCCTCGACACCTACTCAGGCTATAACCAGATTCGAATGAAGGAGGAAGACCAAGAAAAAACAGCGTTTACAACGCCTTTCGGTGTGTTTTGCTACAACACTACAAGAAATGTGTTGACTAGTGACCTTTTCTTAACGACCATGATTCTTTTGGTCATAGAACTATGACCATTTCAAATCAAATGGTCATATGCCATTTGAGAGGGTACAAACATTGAGAAACTACGACCTTTTTTGTTAGGATGGTCATAACTTCCTTACACCAGTTGGTCATAATATAGACAATGTTGGTCTATGACCTTAATTTTGGGCGACTAGGACCAATTTAAATGGTCATGACTGCTAATATGTGTTGTGTTGAAATGATCGAGCTGCCACATCATCAGTTCTGCCTACGTGTCATGCCCATGTGTCAAATTTTGCTTATATGTCTAGATAACACTTGTTTTCAATCTACCACCGACAGATATGACCTACATAGTTTATGTGTTGAGCAAAAAGTTAGTATACAACCTATCTTATGACATGTGGGGCCGCCTACTAGGCATGCAGACCTACCATTAACTATGGATGATCCACATAACAAATGACTTCCAAATTTTGGCACTCAGAAAATATGTAATTACTTTTTGTGCAACGAAAATAAAACTTTCTTCTGCAACACTGTTTTCCATTACAAGATGCAGATGTGTGCATAATATGCATATTATCTTGCGATTTTCTGTGCAGATTTTTGCAAAGATGTACACATGTGCACATATGGTTGAACTACTGAAAATATTCTGTATACTTTCCTCACAAACTATTCCTATTTTGTTATTAAAAGATAGATAAACTAGTAGTTTTCATAAGTTTGTATATTGCAATTAAACTACTAAAGGTGGGTCTTGATTTTTTCAAATCAAATACTTAAGCAAACAACGACGGTCGATTGAAACAAGTTTATTAGATAATAAACCACCTACTTGTCTACCCTAAGAGACCGGGTCAGGAAGAAATTGGCCCTACCTGCAGCCACTCAGTGGGAGGTGCAGATGTAGCTAAGCAAATAAGGGCGTGGAGGCAAAATTATGGAAACTACCGCGCGGCCTCAAATTCCAAATTGGCCCATATGAATCCCCGTCACTGTCCTTCATAGGGCTAACCCTAACTTCCTTCCTCTTTTCTTCATGCGCCGCCATCAATTCCTCCCCACCTCTCCCTTCCTAATTCTATCCCAATCACCGCCACCCAAATCCTCACTTTAGCCGCCCCCGTACTCCCTGCCATAGGATGCGGCCTTCCCGGCCTCCCTGCCGTCGTATACATCCGCACCCGACGTCCCTGCCGCTGGTCCGTCCGCACCCAACCTTGCTTGCTCTCCCAAGGATTCTGGAGCAGGAGTTGGAAGGTTCGACACCACCAGCTACCACAACATGAACGCTCTCCACGGGAGGTGTGGGTTGACCATGGAGTATATGTCGCTGCTAGTGGAGATGAAGATGCACCGGTGGGATAAGTTGATGTGGCAGATGCGTTGTCGGAGGGAGAGGTGGTGACGTCCACCTCTAGGTGAGGTTGGCTCTACAAGTGATCATACAACCCTCTGATTATGGAGGACGCGGTCAACACCAAGCGCCGATGCGGCAGGTGCCTCACCGCCGTGTTCCCGGCGATGGACCACATCTGCATCGACCTCGTCCACCTCTTCGTTGGAAAGTTTGGCGATTGACACATCTACTTGGTCAATAGTAAAGGTCCGTTCCTTGTTTATCTACTATCTAGATGTAGAGTCATCATACATGTCTAGTTTTTGCAAGCATTGTGTACGAGCTGTATCTGATACATGTCTAGGGATGATTACTAGCTAACTTAGCCTAGGGATGCAAGTTCTTCTACATTTTTATCTAGCTAGCTAAGGTTCTTGGACATCTGAATGAGTAATACCTTGCTCTTCTTAAGTTATAGGTCCAGTGGCTGATAATTAAAGACATGTATGGTTGTTTTGATACATCACTGCCACCTTGTTGACTGGCTACGCACCACGGGTCGCCTCCGGTTGATTCGGCTTCGACATCACTGCCCCACCGGCTTAGACTACCTCCTCAGCTCTCGCTGCCGTCACTGCCGTGCGATGGTGGCGAGTTCACTGCGCCGCAAACGTGGTGGCGGTGATGTCTCGTCCCTGTCTACAAATCCTCTAGTGAGCTCTGCTTTGTCCCCTTGTTTGATCTGACAATCGAGTGGTGGTTGATACACATATAATTGATGTATTGATCTTATTGCTATGTAGCATATGCATATGATTACTGCGTATTTGTTCCGACTCCATAGTAGTCTCTGAAATCTAATTATGGGACTTGATCATGTCGGTAGGCTTAATTGCTGATGTTTAGCGGCATATGCTTATAGATAGATAGGAACAATCGCTCTTGCGGGTGGGTAAGTTAAGAGACAAAATACTGCCTGCGATACATTGGTTTTGTCATCACTAGCGAGACGTGGGAATAGAATGCAGGAGAATCTGTGGTACTATGTTCTATAGTAATAAGCACATATAATGTCTTGACAAGTGCGTCTAAGCTTATATCAGAAGATTCTGACCATGGTGCTAATTATGAATCACAGGTCACGTGTTGCAGTTGGTTACATCAGGCTCGAGAAATTTCAGGATGACTCTGCGGTGCATACTGCGTGATTTCAGGGAGAGCTTTGGGAACCAACTTGGTGGGACCAAATAATATTAGCAGAATCATTTTACAAAATCATAACAAATATGTTGTGAATTGACTGTATAAAGGCAACGACCCGACAAAAAAGAACAATAAATGGACTGAAATAGCAAAGCATGCCATCTAAATTTTTTGGGCTTGGCCTAGTAAAGCATTGAAGTGGACTGGGCTGAATTTGATCAATGACCATCTGATTTGGTCATGGATTTGCCACGTAGGATCAGCCACGTAGGATCTTACGTGGACAAGGAAGATAGCAAGTGACCAATTTTTTTGGTCATAGGTTCCATGACCATCTATTTTGGTCATAGATGTTAATGACCAATTCAAAAAAAAGGTCGTGAGTTGTCTATAGTGGCGCTCGGTATGTGACCTACTTCTTTTGGTCATAGAAAGGTCATAGATGGATTACTATGACCTTTCTATAACCAATATTTGGGGTCATTAGTTAGCACATTTCTTGTAGTGCAACACAATGCCCTTCGGGCTAAAGAATGCAGGAGCCATCTACCAGCGGTGCATGTAGGATTGCCTCAAGAACCAACTTGGTCGTAACATTCAAGTCTATGTCGACGACATAGTAATCAAGACCAAAGAGGAAGCCTCATTAATCGATGATTTGCGCGAAACATTCGCCAACCTCGATCGCTACCGGATCAAGCTCAATCCTGACAAGTGCGCCTTCAGCGTACCATCTGGGCAACTACTCGGGTATCTTATCTCCACGAGAGGGATCAAAGCAAACTCGAAGAAAATAAAAGCCATACTGGCCATGGAGAAGCCGAAGAACATAAGGGCGTCCAGCAGCTGGCTGGGCGAATCGCGGCTCTCGGTCGATTCATCAGTCGGATGGGTGAAAAGGCACTGCCCTTCTACCAACTCCTCCGCAAAGCTGACAAGTTTGAGTGGACCATGGAGGCGTGATGGCTCAATGCACGGCGCCCAGAAAAGTGTTGATGGCTCGTGGTTGATGTAGAGCTCGTTGGGAACCCCAAGAGGAAGGTATGATGAGCACAGCAGCAAGTTTCCTCAGTTATGAAACCAAGGTTTAATCGAACCAGTAGGAGCAAGGAAACACCCCAAAGGTGTTACTAGCTGAGCTTTGGCAGCGCGCACTACCGGTGCTAGTAGCAACGTGGAGACCTACACAACACAACCACAAAACTTTGTCCCCAACTTGCGATGAGGTTGTCAATCTCACTGTGTTTTGCGGAAAACAAAGGATTAAACGTATCGAATGGAAAGAAGTAAAAGTTTGCAGAAAGTAAACACAAAGCAGTAAAAGATTGTAGATTGAATATAAAAGACAAGGACCGGGATCCATAGTTCACTAGAGGTGGCTCTCAACATGCTGGGTGAACAAATTACAGCGGGGCAATTGACAAACACCGAGAAAGCAATACATACATATACTAATCATCTTGACTCCTCTGAGACATGATTGGGCATTACAACATAATACATAGACCGCCATCCAACTGCATCTATGACTAATAATCCACCTTCAGGTTATATCCCGAACCCCCTCTAGTATTAAGTTGCAAGCAACAGATTATTGCTTTACGAACTGCGTGTAAAGTAAACAATACGATTGTTCTATGAACAAAGGATTGTTGTTTTCTCCCTAGTAGCAACAGCAATCTAGTACCTTAGAGATTTCTGTCACTTTCCCCAGATTGCCAGAGGCATGAACCCACTATCGAGCATAAATACTAACTCTTGGAGTTTCTAGCATCTACTTGGCCAAGATAGCTACTAACAACGGAAAGCATGCAAGATCACAAATAACAAAGACATGATAGCTTGGCAAAAAGTAAAGTGTGCCATCAAGTTCATGAGAGCTTTAATCACTAGTTTTCTCATAACAAGTTTAATTTGAAGGTAGACAAAAACATGAATATACTTGGAATAGCATATGATAGTAGGTAGGTATGGTGGACTCTTTGGAATAACTTGGTTTATGGAGTTGGATGCATGAGTGGAACTCATACTTGGTTACGGAGGCTAACAAAAGACTGGGGGCGACAAACTAAGAGAGCAATAATGGCCATAATCATGCAGAGCGACAAAACATCATTGATCAAAGCATAAAGTGATACTACAAGTTGAAAACTAAAGGATCATAAAGGCTATGGTGACTTGAGATAGTCATAACATGGTGTGAGCATGCGCCAAGTCAACCCAAATAAAGCATCAAAGGAGAATACCACTATACTATGCTTTAATATGCTAAAACAACGCATGATTCATCCAAGGCACATTAAGCAATCTCAATTGTTTATAACAAGCCATGCTACAACAAATAATACTAAGCATAAAGCCAAAACAATATCAAGCATGGCATGAAAAAGCATAAGCCACAGTAAAAACGAGCTCTTTTTACCACATAAGTATGAACTTTCCTACTCTTTTCCAAACCAAACCAAACTATTTGCAAACCAAAGTATGAAAGAGGGGGTCCAACCAATTTATTCAGAAAACTAAGCAAACCAAGTAAACTAAAAACCAAAACGAAAACAAAAAATAAGACGCTCCAATAAAAACACAACTGTGCATGAAACAATAAAAATGAAGCGTTTGGAAGAAACCTAGGATTTTCATTGATGAAGAAGGGGATGCCTTGGGCATCCCCAAGCTTTGACGCTTGTACTTCTTGGATATTTCTTGGGGTGACATGTGTGGCATCCCCAAGCTTGAGCTTTACTCCATCCTTCATCTCATTACTCATTCCTTCAATACACCTGAAAATTTTCCTTCATACAAAACTTCACACAATTTCATTAGCAACATTAGTGCACTTTAAGATAAATAAGTCTTAAGGTTCAGTTCTAACACCAAATAAATTTCCATTAGAACACTAGATACTGTAGCACTTCCCTCAAAAAGCTCAATTCCCCAAAAGAACTCAAGAAGGAACTAACAAGAAGCAAATGCAGAAAATGGCAGAAATCTGTCAAAATAGACCAGCAGGTAAAGACGAATTTTTTCGAAGACCTTCTGTTGCTCAAATCAAAACGTGTTGAACAAACGGAAGTTAGATAACAACCTGGGGTAGAAGCACAAAAATTACAGCTCAATCCGACGTACAGAGCTCTCTCAGGAATTTTTACGGTGAAGCACAAAAATCTGTTTCGGGACAGCAACTTTCCCAATCATTACGTCACTCTCATTAGAGGTTACTCTTGGCACAAAAAGCAAATAAAAAGGATAAGGAGAGTTTATTACAGAGGTAATAACTTCCAAGACTCATCTAAAACTCTTGGGTTATCTCCCAACAAGTACTTTTCTTTAATGCCTTTAAGTTAGGCATAAGAAGCAAAGAAAGAATCAAGTGTTCTCAAATGAAGAAGCATTAAGGTCAATACCAGAAATATTTTCAACAAGGCAAGGTATATCATCCAAATAAGTTCGAGAGGATCCTCTCTCAATGCTCTTAGGTTTACTATTCTCATCAAAAGGGTTTGCAGGAACAATCCAATCAAGATTCTTTTCTATGGCATCATGTATTGCTACTAGTTTGAAGGGTATTGGTATCTTAGGTTCCTCCCCATTAGGTTCGGTTTTGTTCATCTTTTCTCGTGTACCAACCACATCTACACATGAGCCTAGCATATTGAAACATTCAAAAACTTTTCTAGCTTCCTTGGTAACATCATAGAACTCCTTAAACAAAGTTTCTAGAATAAAATCCCTCTTTTCAGGATCCTCAATTTCTTTAAGCTTAAGAAACATCACTTGCATTAAGGGGTTGAGGTTAACAAACCTAGCTTCTAACATGTGAATTAAAGAAGCTGCAGCAATCTCATAATTTGGAGCAAGTTCTACACGGGATCTATCCTCAGTATCTTCATATTTGCTAACATGATTAAAGAATTCTTCAATGTTATCTTTCCCAATTATAGAACCACTACCAATTGGAAGGTCTTTCAGGGTGAATTTGGGGATCAACATGGTGAGCTAGGGAAGGGGTGACAACTAAAGGAGACTTAATTCTTTTGTGTTTTTCAGATAAGAAAGCAAACTAGTAAAACTAATTTTTTTGTGTTTTTGAAGAACAAAACAAGAAAACAAAGAAAAAAGAAAACTAAGCAAAACAAAAACAACAAAGTAAAGAGATTGGTTATGAGGAACTCCCCTTGTGAAGATGTCCTTGACTCCCTGGCAACGGCGCCAGAAAAATGCTTGATGGCTCAATGCACAGCGCCCAGAAAAGTATTGATGGCTCGTGGTTGATGTAGAGCTCGTTGGGAACCCCAAGAGGAAGGTATGATGAGCACAGCAGCAAGTTTCCCTCAGTTATGAAACCAAGGTTTAATCGAACCAGTAGGAGCAAGGAAACACCCCAAAGGTGTTACTAGCTGAGCTTTGGCAGGGCGCACTACCGGTGCTAGTAGCAACGTGGAGACCTACACAACACAACCACAGAACTTTGTCCCCAACTTGCGATGAGGTTGTCAATCTCACCGTGTTTTGCGGAAAACAAAGGATTAAACGTATCGAATGGAAAGAACTAAAAGTTCGCAGAAAGTAAACATAAAGCAGTAAAAGATTGTAGATTGAATATAAAAGACAATGACCGGGATCCATAGTTCACTAGAGGTGGTTCTCCTTAGATAGATAACATGTTGGGTGAACAAATTACAGCGGGGCAATTGATAAACACCGAGAAAGCAATACATGCATGTACTAATCATCTTGACTCCTTTGAGACTTGATTGGGCATTACAACATAATACATAGACCGCCATCCAACTGCATCTATGACTAATAATCCACCTTCAGGTTATCATACGAACCCCCTCTAGTATTAAGTTGCAAGCAACAGATTATTGGTTTACCAACTACGTGTAAAGTAAACAATATGATTGTTTTATGAACAAAGGATTGTTGTTTTCTCCCTAGTTGCAACATCACATCTAGTACCTTAGAGATTTCTGTCACTTCCCCAGATTGCCAGAGGCATGAACCCACTATCGAGCATAAATACTAACTCTTGGAGTTGCTAGCATCTACTTGGCCAAGATAGCTACTAACAACGGAAAGCATGCAAGATCACAAATAACAAAGACATGATAGAATCAATAATCAATCTAAAATAGCATCTCAATATCCATCGGATCCCCGCAAACACAACATGCAGAATTACAAATAGATGATCTTGATCATGAATGGAGCTCACAAGATCTAAACATGAAAGCACAGAGGAGGAGAACCAGCCATCTAGCTACTACATGGATACATAGTCCAAGGATGAACTACTCATGCATCACATGAAAAATAGGCACTTTGGCTTTTGTCCCGTCAAATTCCGAGAATATTCATTTTCTGACTTTCCTGGAACCAAAAACAGCAGAAAACGGGCAGCTGGCACTGTGGCTCTTGTTAATAGGTTAGTCCAGGAAATCATATGAAAAGTACTCCAAAGTTGGAACAAAACACAAGAAAGTGGATAAAACCAAGCATGGAACATCAAAAATTATAGATACATTTGCAATGTATCAAGGCACAGGAAGCATTCGAAGACCTCAAACGCCTACTATCCACCTCGCCAGTACTGGTGACCCCGCAAGAAAGGGAGCCGTTGTTATTATACATCTCTGCCACCAATCAGGTGGTCAGCACAGTTCGTAGTCTAACGAGCCGAGAGAAACAAGGTCCACGGGGTACATCGCCCAGTCTACTACCTCAGCGAGGTACTTACGCCAACAAAACAGCGGTACCCGCACAACCAGAAACTAGCGTACGACATCTTCATGACGGCCCGACGACTACGCCACTACTTCCAAGAACACCCAATCGTGGTAGTCAACGACGCCCCACTTGGGCACATCCTCAACAATCCCGACGCCACCGGGCGAGTCGCACTTTGGGGAATTGAACTGTCTCCACGAGACATCACATATGAAAAACGTGACGCAATCAAGTCGCAAGTTCTCCCTAACTTCCTGGTGCACTGGATGGAGAACCAGCTCCCTGAAAACCCAGATATGTCCTACCTCTGGATAATGCACTTCAATGGATCCAAGCGGAAGGACAGAGCTGGTGCAGGTGTCATACTGACATCACCCCAAGGAGACAAGCTAAAGTATATCCTGCGAATGCAGTTCACTGCCTCCAACAACGAAGCTGAATATGAGGCCCTGCTCCATGCGATGAGGATGGAAAAAGCCTGCGGCGCCAAAAGTCTCATAATATATGGCGACTCCAAGCAGGTGGTTAACCAGAAAATGCACGAGTGCGACACACTGAACGACAACATTATCGCCTACCGTAACCTCTAAGACACACTCGAAGGGGATTTTGATGGCTGCGAGCTGCGGCACATAGGTCGCGAAAGCAATGAAGAGGCAGACGCACTCGCCAACATAGGCTCTACCTACGCCCCCATACCACCTGGGTATTTCTCGAGCGCATCTGCGAACGCTCCATCAAGCCAAAGGCCGCAGAGAAGAAAACAAGCGCAGCAACAGACTCGGGGGCTACACCGCCCAATGAGCCAATGGCACTCGACGACCTAGAACTGGACACAGGACTTGAAGGACCAATGAGCGTCATGATGATCGAGCAATCCTGGACTCAACCGTACATCACGTACCTCCTCAACAAGAGATTACCGGAAGATCTGACTGATGCACGACACATCGCACGGCGATCCAAGGTATTCGCTGTTATCAACGACGAACTATACAAGCGCAGCATCACAGGAGTACTCCAACGATGCGTCTCCATGGCCGATGGAAGAGCTATTCTCCTCGACATCCATGAAGGGACCTGCGGGCACCACGCCGGCAGTCGCGCCCTTGTTGCCAAAGCTCTACGAGCTGGATTCTACTGGCCTACGGTCATGCACGATGCCAAGGACATCGTCCAGAAATGCAACGCTTGCCAGCGATTCGTGGACAAGCCACACGCACCTGGCGCAGAGCTCCGGCCAATTCCATTGGCCTGGCCCTTCGCGCAATAGGGACTCGACATGGTTGGCAAACTCCCATGGTCCTCACGAGGAGGCTACGTCTACCTCTTGGTTGCAGTCGACAAATTCACCAAGTGGATAGAGGCCATGCCAGTGACCAATCAATCAGGGCACAGCGCAGTCAAGTTCTTCAAGTCCATCATCTACCGCTTCGGAGTGCCGCACAACATCATCACCGACAATGGGACGAACTTCACGTCCAAAGAATTCCAAGAATTCTGCGAGAATCTGGGAATCAATATCAGCTACGCCTCGGTAGCACATCCACAGACCAGCGGTCAGGTCGAAAAAGCAAACAGACTCCTCTGCGGCGGTATCAAGAAGCGACTCCTCTGCCCACTCGAACAAGCCACGGGTTGCTGGCCAGACAAACTGCAATCAGTTCCTTGGAGCCTACGCACAACTCCAAATAGTGCTATAGGGTACACCCCATTCTTCATGGTGCACGGGGCTGAAGCGGTGCTACCAGCCGAAGTACGATACAAAGCACCACGCGTGGTCACTTTCAGCGAACAGGAGTCAACCCTGGCACTCGAAGACTCTGTCGACCTCCTAGACGAGGCAAGGGAAATCGCCACAGAAAGATTAATGATCTACCAGCAGAACCTACGCAACTACCACAGCAGGAGGCTACGCCCCAGATCCTTCGTCGAAGGCGACCTGGTAATGCGACTGAAGCCAAGGGCATCTCAAGCTCGAGTCCCCCTGGGAAGGACCATACGTGATTACAGAAGTAATCCCAGGTGGCGCCTATCACCTTCAAGATTTAGAGACAGGAGTCGCATACTCCAATCCCTGGAACGTCGTGCAGCTGCGACGCTTCTACCCTTAGTCGTTTTTTTACTTTTACATTACAAATAAGGCTACTCAGCCAAGGCTACTTAGCCACACATTGTACTTCGTACTACCCTGGGAATGAATAAAGCTAAGTGCCCCAAAACTCTGTGTTTTTCCTCTATTTTTCGCACAGTATCCACTCGGGGGATGCGCCACCCTATACACATCTGTTCTGCGAACTAAAACGTCATATCCTAAGTAGCTGGCACACCAATCGAAACCCTTGACAACATCAACCCAGTTGCAACGCACCTGACAAGTTGATAAGGGACTGAGATAAATACATGGCCAGGCTAACGAAAAGGAATCTCATAGTGCAACACACTCGCAAAACATAGACGCTAACAAGCTCTTTTATACATCATCGTCAATCAATTATACACAACATATATATGAACTTTACAACACTAGTACAATTATGTGCAGGATACAAAACTAAACTGCTATTGCAGCAAGAGGACATTGGTTTGCTCCTCGAAGAAGTCGATGATCTCCTCTGCTGGGCGATGCACTGCCTGGTAGTGTGGCACCATGTTCCAAGCAGAACCCGCTGGTGGCGCAGGTGACCCAGCAGCAATCGCTGCAACGTCCACATCAGGCCTATGCAATCGCACCAGCGACAGAGCAGCCTTGGCACCAGCCACCAACTGTTGTCGCACACACTCACGGACCGCACTCAGGTCATGGAATTTAGCGAGAAGGTCCAGCAAGCTCGATGGAATGGCATCCAACGGAAACATAGTCCGATAAATATTCTTCAAGCATGACTGCGACTTTTTCAAAAAATGAAGTACTCGTGACGCACGATCTTGCAGGGTCACCAACGTGATCGCGTGATCGTGATCTACCCAGAAGTACCCACTCGCCTGAAGCTGCTCCTGGGTCAAGTCATTCATACGAATGGCAATTCGATCCTTCTCATCCTGTGGATGGCGCGCGCTAACAACTACACAAAGCAATTACGGAAGTATGAGGACAGCGAACCATCGCGAGTGACTACAAGGAAAAGATAAGAGTAAGAAAGCTAACATTTAAATTGGTCGCCCAGCTGCGTCACCTCCCCCAAAAGATATTGTTCTCAAGCGGTGGCCTTCTCTGCCTTCGATTTCCATACATCCGCATTACCGCGGAGTATGGGAAATTCACACTCCAACTGCTTCACACGATCGCGGAGTCGCGAGAGCAGAGACAGCTCATCCACCCTTGAGCGCGGCGGTGCCAAAGGGTCATCAAGGGGTGGTGAATCCTAAGGTTCCCTCAACGGGTCACTTGATGTGCCCTATCACAAAGCCAAGCAAGAAGCAATAAGAAGACTAAAAGCGATGCACATACAATAGATTCGAGTGCATTCAAGATTAGCAAAAGTATCAGCAGATACACTCACGAAAAGGCACATTTTCGACAAAAGACATAAGCTATCTAATTATTACAAAGCTACTGAGGAGCAACTAATTTCTTCGACTTGGACTTTGGCTTGGGGGGCCTCATCGAGTCCGTGGCAGTATCAGATACCACTGACTTTCCGCTGGCCCCTGACGTCGCAGCCTTCGTCGCTTTCTTGGCTCGCTACAGCTCCTCAGAGTAATTTGCAACTGTGTTGATCAGCTGCGGCCCATACTTGCCACAAGCAGTTGCGAAAGGAGCAAAGACTACCTGCTGGCCGTCCGCGCCGATGGGCATCGCCCTTGAGACCGCTGCAGGATCAACTTTGACTCCGTGGGCCTGCACCATGGCGAGTGACATTGACGCACCTGTCGCACGGAGCGAGTTCTTGAAGCTTGTAGGAACGCCCCAGCAAGAGACTCCACCAGCTCGTCCATGTTCTCGATTAGCTCAGCCTTGGGCAACAGCTCTTCCCGGAGGCGACTGAGCACGCCCTTGGCCTTGGAGAGCGTATCTTGCATGGCAGAGTTGTGATCCTCGACTGCTGAAAGAGCACCCGCCAAGGCATCGTCATGATAGAGGGCCTGAGGGTCAAAGCTCAAACCGCTGGCATCTACAATCAAGCAGAGGCACAAGAGTTAGCACTACTAACAAATTCGAAGAAGAAGAAAGCACCACAAATTCACACAAAGGAATACCTGAGAGAGCCTTGGCAATTAAGAAAAGTTGTTCCTCGAACAACTTCTCCCTAGCTGTGATGGAGGCACGCAGATCCTCTTCGCGCTTTTGCGCTTTGTCCCGCGCCGCGATTACCTCATCGCGACTCTTCACAGCCACGGCGAGCTTCTTTTCCATGGCGGCGGTGTCACGAAGAAGGGCATTATGTTCAGCTGCAAAACAAAACAAAAGGGATAGACTATCAGTCGACTATATAACAACGATGCAGAAAACGAAGAAGCAAAGGGCACTTACTTTCCACCACGCGATAGCGCGTATCCAGCATTGCATGCTGGCGGCCCATCGCAAGCACCTGTTCCGCCAGGTGAGTGGCTTCCTTCACAAGGAGCTATCGCAAAAAAGAAAACAACAAAGGATCAGCAGATGCCATAGATAAAATCGATTGCAACACGAGAAGAAGAGATACTACACTCACATGATCCTCCAGTGACTCCGAAGTCGACTGGTGTGCAGTCATCCGGGCAACCATTCGATGCTCCCCATCGTGTGGAGAGCTTGATGAATTATGCCCGGAGTGGGTTGCCAATGGAGGAGAAGGAGCACGCTCAACCTCTTTCTTAGCTCTAGAGGTCGTGACGCTAGATTCTTTCAAAAATTGGACGTCACCAGAAGATGACGACGCCTGCTGACTGCAAGATCAAATTAACATCAAGAAAAGGCAACTACAAAGAAGAACCAAAAAAGGAAAGATTCGAATACTTACCAATCAAACTTATCAAAGTCGAAGGTTTTATCCCCCGACTCTGACGATGACTCCTTCGGCAACCGCATCTTCTTGTGAGAAGATGGCGCCACGGCACTCACGGGAACAGCAGGTATTGGCGACTCGACACCTATATCTGCACTCTCCGGAATCAAAAAAGACGATGCATCTGAATCCTCGCTGCATGAACGCTTGCGAGTGTTCGGAGCACTCAACTCGGGGGCTTCCTCCTCCACATCAGATGGAACGGTCGACTCCGACTCGTCCTCTTCCAAGGCTTCACGAGGGATAACCCCCTCAGGAAGAGGGGGCATACAGCATGACACCGCCCAATCCTGCATACAGAAAACAAAATATAACATAAAGTCAAGAAACAGCAAAGAAGTAATCGACAAACAAAGCTACTATGTAGCACAACTATACCTCAGGAGGAGGGTTAGCAGCATCGAACGGAGAAATGACTGGTTCACTGGGGAGCACATCCTTGGCGGTGTACTTGGTGACCAGTCGCACCCTTTTGTCTACCTCACTCACGGACATGCCATCGGCAGACACGCGAGTGACATCGTCCGCGCCAGCCCACTAAAACATGGGGTGGACTCTGGCCTGCAGGGGCTGGATGCGACGGCGCAGCCATGTGCGAATGAGGGCGCGGCCTCCCTCCTCTTTGCCCATGCGATTCTCGAGGTTGCAGACGCGCTCGTACAACACATCTATCTCCGCGGACTCTCCGGGCATGATCACGTTCTTCCAGGAGCGCCTCCTCTTGCACGGCATTGCGGGATCAAAGGGCGCGAGTCCGAAGTGGTCTCCGTCGACCTTCAGGTCGCGGACGTAAAACCACTTGTCCCCCCACCATTGGACGGACGTTGTGAGTTTGATATCAAAGTATGTAGCGGAGGAGTCGACGTGGATACCGCAGCCGCCTACATCGTAGACTACGGAGCCAGCCGCCGATTGACGCTTCAACTTGAAGAGGCGCTTGAAGAGGCCGAAGTGCGGCTCGATTCCGAGCCAGCATTCGCAAAGGGTAATGTAGCAAGCTATGTGGAGGATGGAATTGGGGGACAGCTGATGGAGCTGGAGCCCGTAAAAAAGAGAAGGCCCCTGAAGAAAGGATGCAGGGGCAACGAGAGGCCGCGGATGATGAAAGCAAGGAACATCACCCGAAAGCCGGCAGGAGGAGAGGGGATTACCTCACTGCCAGGGACGCGCGCGTCGGCGACCGCAGATGACAAAACCCCGTCTTGGCAAAGAAGACGAAGTTCTGAGGACTTGATCACAGATGGACGCCACGCGCCATTCGTGACGTAAGTGCCTATGACTTTCTTATTTCCGCCAGCAGCGGTGCTGGTACCCGCAGCGGCGGAGCCACCCTTCTTCTTCATCGCAGCAGCGGCAGCAGCGGAATCGGCCGCAACACCTCCCTTTTTCTTCCCCATTCCGCGGCGGCGATGTGACCGGAGGAAGTAGCTAGGAAATACGCGGAGCTGGTCCAACGCCGCGAAGGAAAGAAAAGCAAGGAAGCAGAGGAGCAACGGTAATGGCGATGGAGGCAAAGGATGAAAGAAGCAGATGAGAAATTCACCATTGCTGCATCGCTACTTAACCCCCTGGAAGATGCAATCCAACGGCTAAGAAAAACCCTACCAGACACGTGGCGTTCATCGCGCTCGACACGTGGAGAACCTGAAGCGCGAACCGTCCCCCACTATTCCCATTATGCGTGGAAATCGAGGAGGCCCAGTTAAAATAAAGATTACGCACGCCCGGTCAAATCAGAGTCAGGGAATGGGACCCACCGCTCGTCACGTCCCGTGAAACTCGCTCACGTGGGCAACTGAGGTCATGGATCGTCAGCACTGACGTCATCAAAACTACGTAGCAGAAGACTTCGACTACTTTAGTCCTTGCTTGAGTCTTCGACTCCACCAAGCACTCGGGGCCTACTCCCATAGGGAGCGCTGGTCGCGCACCCTACGATTTTTCCTTTTTCTTTTTGCAGGAACATGAACAATCAAAGCTAACCCAACCACTCAAAACACGGTTCGACTATGGACATGGGTTACTCCCATAGGGAGCGCCGGAAGAAAATTCAACTAAAACAAGCAAACAAAAGGCAACTGCAGTAGCAAAAAAGTTCTTTAGTCCCTGCCTGAGTCTTCGACTCAACTAGGCACTCGGGGGCTACTCCCATAGGGAGCGCTGGCCGCGCGCCCTATGATTATTTGAACAAAGTACTGTGTGTTGATAATATCCACACTCGAAGCTTATGGCGACACCGCCTCACGACTTTTCCCTACAAAGAGACTGCGTCTCCTGGGTCACCCGAATCGTCTCTGTGATGACAAAATTCGGATGCCGTGCTTGCAGCGTGAAGATAAGACCTGAATAAGGCCTGGCAACACATTTTGCTGCGCACTACCAGTAATATAACCGTGCCTACAGGCACAATGAACATGCCTTGACGGACGTGTCGATTGCTCACACCCGTACACTGGAATTCGACTCCTGTAAGACCTCTGTGGCTTGAGTCGAATTACACCAGCACTTTTCCGGATTCGAGTCCGGGGACTCGAGTTCGAGTAGATTGCGTTGTTTTACCCTAAGGTAGTTAACTAACACCGATACATCGGATGAATCCGACACACATATCAACAATCCTATGACACAGGCAAAGCAGCCAAAACATATACTCATTTATGCACTTGAAAGGCTTCATAAAGTCTCCAGTCGAATCTGTGATTCCACTGGACACTCGGGGGCTACTGACATGGGTATACCCTACAGGTACTCAAGTTTGGCATATACAGTCCAGATATGGCGAAGCCCATGGTGTCGCCAAGGCCCAAAGAGAGAACTCGAGTAGCCTACGGACTCTCGATTGCTTGAAGAACAAGAAGATTCTAAAGATAGAAAATTCAAAGGGGAAAGCCCTAACCTGTAACCGACTCGATCTGTCACCCGAGACCTAGCCTATCTATATAAAGGCTAGGAGGGGGCAGCGAGGAGGACGCACGCAACCCTAGTTTCCACAACCCTCGCCAGATTGCATCTACGTACCATTGCAATCCTCGATTCCTTTGATAATTCCACGAGCAGACAAGCAGGAGTAGGGACCTCTACGAGGCCTGAACCTGGGTAAATCTTCGAGTTCCATGTGTGCTTGTTTGCTAGCCGATAGATGTCTCCAGCGCCCCCTCCTTCTCCAAAATCCAAGTCCATAACAATGGGCATTGATGAGTTAAACCCTCGTCACCTGGTGTGCCGCTTCGGGGTGCCTAATCGCATCATCACCAATAACGGCAGCCATTTCAGTAGTGGGCTGGTCTAGTCCTACTACTAGGACATCGGCACCAAGATATGCTATCCATCCGTCGCCCATCCCTGCAGCAACGAACAAGCGGAGCGGGCCAACACAGAGGTCTTAAGGGGGCTCAAGCCAAGAGTTTCCATTGCAACCTCAAGGAGTGCGGGCGAGGATGGCTGGACACCCTCCCGGGGGTGCTATGGTCCATCCAAACCACCACAACTAAACCGATGGGTGAGGCCCCTTTCTTCCTCGTATACGGTGTTGAAGCTATCATCCCTGCAAAGATCAAGCACGGCTCCCCACAGGTGCTCACCTTCAACGAAATAACACAGGAGGAGTTGCATCATGACAGACTCAACCTTCTCGAAGAGGCTCGCCACAAGGCCAGCATGTGAGCGGCCAGATACTAGCAGGTGCTGCATTGATACCACTGCCGCAACATACGAGCTCGTACCCTGGAAGTGGGGGGACCTGGTTCTTCGCTACATCCTCTCTCGCGAGGGCCTCCATAAGCTATCTCCAATGTGGGAGGGCCCTTTCAGGGTTGCCCATGTCGCAAGGCCAGGCGCAACATGGATGGAAACGGATGAGGGCGTCCTAATCCCCAACCCTTGGAACATCCAGCACCTTCGCAAGTTCTACCTGTGAGCCGGTCTCACGGCGACAGCAGTAACAAGCAGCCATCCCCTCGGGTAATGTTAAGATTCCCGACTGATAGCTCGCCTTTGACTCTGTTTTACCTGATGTTTTCCCTGTTTGCATCTTTGTTTCTCTTTTTGTGGTGTTTCTCCTTTTTCACGCTGCGTGAGCGGGTGCTGGTCATGGTACCTACCTTCGTTGCCACCCTCAGTCAGCATGGGAGCCTAGAGTGCTCATCTATGAACTTATGGACTGGCTTCGGCAATAAGTCACCTCAACCATGGTTCCCGGTGCTTGACAATCCTCACACGACACGCAAAAGGAAAGCATACACCGTGCAGAACCTACGGTTACCTCTTTGAGGAACTATACACGGAAAGTACGTGTCATATGGTCGCCTCCTCGAGGGACTTATGGGGTGGAACTGAACATACAGAGCCTACGACCTCCTCTTCAAGGGACCTACGGGACCGGTACAATCCCTGGGACCTCCTCAGAACAGGGGCTAGCGGGGCGACCCTTGAGACTACCCCTCAAGTGGCATGCGGAACCTACGGTTACCTCTTCGAGGAGCTATACAAGGAAAGTACGCACCCTACAGTCGCCTCCTCGAGGGACTTACGGGGCAGAACCGAATGTACAAAGCCTACGGCCTCCTCCCCAAGAAACCTATGGGACAGGTCCAAGCCCTATGACCTCCTCGGAAGGGGGGCTAGCGGGGTGACCCTTGAGACTACCCCTCAAGCGGCATGTGAACCAATGGTCATCTCCACAAGAGACGAGCGGGACAACCTCCTCGAGGGCCCCCCCGGAAGAACCACACACCATGCCATGGAGGCTAGAAAAGTGACAACAGATGGTTAAGGCCCCCAATCATAGGAAGGGTACCCTTACAAGTCCTGGCAAAGAAATGACAAAGTCCAGACTCGCTTCCCGAGCATCACATAATTAAGAATTACACCTCCCCATTGGCGCCCTCGGTGCTTGCTTGGTGAAGATCTTCCCCCTCTAGAACGGCGGGGCCACCCGAGTCACCAGCTCCGGCCTCCTCCTCGTCATCCACCACGCGTGGAAACGTCTCGACCACAAGGTCGACAAGCGGGGCAACCCTCGCCTCAAGATCTGGCACAATGGCCGATTGAAGAATGGCCAAGGAGTAGTCGAGGTTGGGGCACAGCTGCAGGAGGTTAGTAAAAAGGGACTTCCCCATGGTAGTCAGCATCGCCTCACACTCCAAGGAGATAAAGTTGTCCAGGGCTTGCACCGCCAGGCTCAAGGAGCTCAGGACCCTGCGCGCAAGCTCTAGAAGCGCCTCGACCTTGCGGCTAGCTCAGGCGCGGCGAATCCTGTGACCCCCAAGAGCGGGAGGACCGTAGCACCCTGCCCAGCAAGGGCGTGGAAGGATGGGCAAAGGGCCTCCGACACCTCGCGAGCGGATCACTCGCTCTCCTCCTTGGCCTATGCGGCAGCAACAAGGGACTCTTTCAGGGCCCTGATTTCACCTCGGAGCTCCTTAGCCTCCCAAAGTGAACCGCTCCAGAGTTTCTCCTCCTCGGCAAGGGAAACCCAGAGCTTGGAGCCCTCCTCTTGCTCTAGAGCGAGGACCCTCTGGGCTTCCGACAGCTTGGTGTCGGTCTCTAGTGACTAAGCCTTGAGATCCTTCTAGCGCTGAGCCGCCTCCACCTCCAGGGCGGAAACATCTTTCTCCCGGGCCGCTAAGGCCTCCCCGATTCGAGAGGCCTAGTCCTTGGCATCAGTGAGGGTTTTCACCGCCCGGGCCGACGCGTCTAGCAGCATGCCCTCCGCTTCCACGTGAGCACGCTCCCTCTAAGAGTCCATCGCTTATGAGCCTCCGTAAGCTGCTCCCATTCCCGGCTCAGTCACGATTAGCGCCCGAAACTTGCTGGTCTATGGTTGGGGGGAGCCTCCACCTGAGAGCCCAACGGGTGCATGGGAGTCAAGGGGGATGGCCTAGGGGATGTGCGGCCCGCGGAAGCCTTGCCCCCCGGCGACCCTTGCTCCACACCCACATCGGCCAACCCCATGACGTCCGCCGCCTAGTCCACAGTCAGGGGAGCGGTTCCAAGAGGAGATCCTGGCAGGCGCTCATCACCCGCCTAGATCACCGCCACGAATGAGGGCCCCGGGATGACAAGGGCGGGAGCCGCCTATGGAGCGGAGTCTGTCGCATCCTCTTCAAGTGTTGTTGGCACGGCCGGGGCCTCACTCCACAAGACCAGTGGGTGTACAACTGGTCGGATCTTCCGAGAGGTGGTCCTCTTCACTCGTGGATGTTTCCATGGGCGGCCATCTCTACAAGGCATTCCATGGGTAAGCTAAGGCCAGACAGCACGAGAAGGAGTTAAAGGCTCCCGACCGATACCTGCTGCTGCCCCCGGTCGAGGATTTCACACCCCAGTGACCCTATTTGGTGTCGAGGGGGAGGAAGCCTCCAGCGGGACGGGGCTTGCCGCCTCCCGGCACGGCCCCCTCCAGAGGAGGGCTGCCCTCGTGATCCCCTTTCGGCCGAGACACCTCTTGAGGGTCGACCTCGGAAGAAGGGACTCCTGCTCCTGCGGCTTTTCCTGCTGTGGTTCTGGGGGAGCCCTCGGATGAGGTGGCAGTAGAGGAAGCCCTTCCAGAGGATTCGGGCACTCGCCCATGTGGCCAGGGGGATGATCCCTCACTCATCGAACTGGGGCAGGGCGGGCTGAATTTCCTCTCGATGGGGATCGAGGTGAAGGGGGAGGACCTCCTTGGGAAGCTCAGAGGCGGTAGGGGTGTGCAGGATCTCGTGGATGAAGCCCGCCACGACAGAACCGTCAGTGACATTGTCCCCGGGGGCCAGGTAGTCTCCCATGGAGAAGTCCCATAGGTCCTTGTTGTGCTTCTGTAGTGGAGCGATCTTGAGGCGGCTGAGCTCTATGGCGACGAGAGGTCCCTTCAGACCCAAGGAGTTGAGACGCAAAGCGCGGGCGGTAAGGGCATCCATCTTGTCCTCCTCCAGGGTTGCCGTGGACCATCGGATGTTGACTTTCTCAGCCAACACGGTGGGGGGAGCAAGGTGCGGACTGTCCTCCACTATGTCCATCAGGACCCACCGCTTACAGAAGTCATCCACGCGCTTCGTCCAGCCCATTTGGGGCCAAACGCCCCCTCCTTCACGAAGGAGGCACAGCCGGTGGTGCGCTTGGGGGAGGTGAGGCGGAGAGCATACATGTGGTGTAGCAGCGCCACAAAAGGCTTCACCCCCATGAACATCTTGCACCAGCAGGCGAAGATAGCCAGGGTGGTGAGGGAGTTGGGATGCAGGTGGAGGGTGCAGATCTGGTAATGCTCCAGAACCATCATGAAGAAGGGAGAGAACGGCAGAACCAACCCTGCGATGATGGTGTTATAGAAGAGTGGGTGCATCGGGCCCGGGAGGCCCACCGGATCCGCTGATCCAGGCCATACTCGGGTCCTCCCCCACTTGTTCCGGTCGGTGGCTAGTTGCAGGCGGCACCGGTAGGTGGCTAGTTGGTGGAAGACAGTAGCACCTCTCCCGTCTCCTCCTCCCCCTCATCCTCTTCTTCTAGAGGAGGGCTAGGTGGAGGACGCTTCCCCTTAGCCGCACCCAGGGCTTCACGGCGAGACATCTTGCACGATGTGCAGGGGTGGTTTGCTGAGGAAGGCGGGCAAAGAAGAGCATGCTGAGAGGAACATATCTCCGCTCAACCAAGTCCCCTCTTTTTATGGGCTAGGAATGGTTTTCGCTCGGGAGCGCACCTCTCAAGAAGGCGCATAAAGGTCCTAGAACGGCACGCGCCGAGCGAGGCGCCGGACGTCAGGATGGCCGTCTGGACCCTCTGCGGCTTGCACGTGGCACTTGGCCCAAACAGCCGGGGGCTACCGTCGGATAGCTGATACAGAGGGTACCTCGATCCGTCTACGTCTGGCTACCTCTACGACCCCGGGAAGGCTTCGCGAGGGAGGGTCTCCCTCCTCACGAGGTACGCCAGGACCCCTCCTCTAGAGACCTCTAGAGGGGGAAGTCGTGATGGTAACACGGCTTCCACCCAAGGTAAACGACAAGCACAATGACGCATTGGATTCCCCAGTCTCTGCAGCCCCTGAGGCCGAGGCTTTGT
This sequence comes from Avena eriantha, assembly GCA_910589775.1. Taxonomy (NCBI): domain Eukaryota; kingdom Viridiplantae; phylum Streptophyta; class Magnoliopsida; order Poales; family Poaceae; genus Avena; species Avena eriantha. The sequence continues at coordinate 372,699,431 of OU342744.1, forward strand.
CAAAGGTGGAGCCGACACGACCCTGGCCGGCTGACGGATGACTTCAGCGCGGGCAGGACCGTCTTTGGCTACTTTGGTGCAAGAAGGGGAGAACATGAGGCTGGATGAAGACAAGGATCATCAAAAGGGGAACACTTTACCAAAGGGCGGAGGGGCGTCCAGCACCGAAGACCTAGTCCACTAAAAAGTAGTCTCCTAGACCAGGACCACGAGGGGCGGAACTGTGGGCACCCTTCCCGCTCATGAACCGGGGGAAAAGGTCCGACGCCGCCCTATATAAGGGGCCCTTCTCCTACCTTGTAAGGGGACGGATCCTAGAGATGTAAAACCCTAAACTTTCATCCACCATTATAACCTCGCGAGGCAAGCGAGCGATACAACTAGGCAGGAGTAGGGGATTTACCTCCTCATGAGGGTCCAGAACCTGGGTAAAAAACTCAATGTCAACTCTCTGGTGTGCATCTTCTCTACCACCATAGCCGTCGCCGAACTCCTTCAGAATCGCGTGTTCATCCCCCTCACGAACCAAGGGATCATTGGACCCTAGTTCCTTCGCGGGACAAATCTCCGACATACTTCCCATCAAAAGGAAGGAATTATGGTAACTAAATCCCGTGTCTCCATGTTCTCCACTCTCGATTACATCGTTCCTCTAACCGTCTTTACTTGTTTATCTCGTTTAGTAGCTATGTTGTCATATAGGTAAATTCACCATAGTTAAAATTTGGAGTAGCATATATTCACCCCTCCTCTCTAGGTGCCCATGCGATCCCATTTCAGCAACACTCATGATTTCCTCATAGTCGTTTCTCGTCAACATTATCGGTGTTTCATCGTTGACATCCTTGCCGACGATTGTTTCTTGGAGGGTATCCCAAAGCTTCACATTAATGACATGCTTGTTCTTCCAAATTGGACTCTTCACTTGAAGTTGAGTGGATTTATTGAGGTTGATGGTTTTTGGATGTCGACCTTGTGGTTCTACTTGCGGTTTCTGCTGAGGATGGTCATTTTTGTGAAGGATGTGTCTTCTTGCATGGCGATGTGAATCACTACATCGAGAGTTTGACCTTGATGAAGAAGAACCAACTTCATAGCTTGAGGTAGCCACTCATCTTTGGAGATGGTATGTGTTGCGAAGAGCTTTCTTGTCCTTCAAGAGGGATGTCATGTCGCCTTGAAGTTCTTGCATGTTGTCTTGGTGATGAGGAGTGTTGTAACTACCTCGGTGAATTACGCTCTTAGTTAATGCCTGGATGAACGAAAGTGGTTAAAATAGTACGGTGGGGCCCAGGGCCACTCACGGTAGACCTTTCGGCCGTCCTAACCACTTTCAAACATCAGGACAAGAACGAGCGGCGTAATCGGCAGGCGAAGGGATCAACTACATACACAAATGAGTATGTATGCAAGCCACATACAACAGTCCTCAGAGCCATTCCATCTAAAAGAAATAGAAATATTGCAACGCCATACGGCAAGATCCAAATGTCGTAGATAGATATAATAATTTAGGATAGCTCCTCATACATCACACATCAGAGTATCAGGCGGAAGCGGAAAACAAGATCCGAGTACGGATAAGAAGCAAATTGGCACAAGATGCCCCATAAATAAACACATCCCGCCCAATGATCACACAGATCCCCGCTCCCGGAATCTCTACACCGAATGATCGTTGCCAACATCTTCTGTCTCTTCCACCCAGTATCCATCTTGCGGGTACACCTGTTCATCTGAATCAAACAATTTATCGTGTGAGACCCTAGGGGTACTCAGCAAGTCTTTATGCCACTAAAGGGGACACAACCTGGGGTGACACAATTGCAGCAAAAGATAATACCTAACAATTCTACAGAGACTCGCTAACCTTCCGCCTAACCAATGATAGACGAAAGTCCGCGAATTAAGAACAACAGTTATAACAGTATAATTAACAGATCCATCCTCCTCCTCGCTTACCAACGAGGAAGCGGACGAACAACCCCCATCATCCGTTGGCAGTTTTATTAACCATTCCATGAGTATTACACTATTTACTAGTCAAGTACTTAGTCAATTTAAAAGCGGTACTTTAGTTATTCTTGTCTATGATCGAGAAACTGTGCTCCAAGTCGTCCATAACCGCGGACACGACTTTCAGAAAGATTTACCCTGCAGGGGTGCACGAATAGCAACACACACTCGATCAACCTCGGAAAAACCAAATCAAAACCCAACGAGGCATTCACGACAAAGCAATCACAGGATTCAGAAATATTTCAGGGGGCCACCCCATTAAGCTACCCGCAACGAAGTTGGCCGGCTCCGAGACGGACCCAAGGTTTGTGTGGACGGCTGTAAACGACTGGGAACCCGAAAATATGACTGGGCTTGTCGATACAGCGAAAACGTGCCACGATCCAAAACAGTACAGGTGCTCCTCGCACAATCTTAAATAAAGCAGTAACATGGCATAAGTACGGAATAGTAATAAAGCCCCAAACTAATTGTGGCCCTAAGAAATAAGAATGAATCAAGCTCTGGCTCAGGGGGGTCCATAAGGCCTCCCGAATGTGGATAGTGCGAATAGTCGAGGAACAGGAATCAAGTACTCAGGGTCCTACGGGACACAAGTGAGCATGAAAAACCAAATAGCAGATATTGCTCACCGGTGCCTCTTTCATTAGTTATCCCATTACTACTCAGGTTATGTTGTTTAGGTACCTCATTATCCATCAGACACTCACATACCCTACTCATGCTTTTCTACGACTCGCATGGCTCAAACAACTCCTGTAGTAATGGCTCATGGGACCGGAACAGGTTTAGTGTGGTTTAAAAGTAAAGGCTATGCAATACTTGGGATTCAATTTAATGCAATTGTGACTCCATGATGCAAGAATAAGATAGAGGCAATAGGTACTGTATGTATGCAAGCATGTGGTAGTGCTTGCCTGGCAGCTCAGTTGAAACGAGAGATGGATCTGGGTAATACTCCTGGGATTCCTGGTAATTCTCCTGCTGGGCGTCTATTCGAAGAAGAACCAAACAAACAAGGGCCAACATAAATAAAGTGCACAAGCATATGAATTAAAATGCGACAAGCAAACAAGCATGCCATGATGAATGATGCACAATTTGCATGGCATTTAAGTAGCATGGCAAAGGTGAGGTGTGGATACAAAAATAAAGCACTTTATTATTTATTTGCCCAAGTTTTATTGTCATAAACGGTTCAGATTTTAAATGACAACATGATGCATGCTTCAATTCAGAACAAGGATTGCATAAATAGAACGGGCTCGTCGCGCTGATCGATTTAAACATATTATTTGTTAAATTTGGAGTTATAAAACAAAAGTTATTAATTAAATAAGGAGAAGGGCATTTTCTTGTAATTTTAATCATCTCGAAAATTAAAATGTTCAAAATATATTTTGAAGGGCATATTTGAATTCCTCACATTTTTCTGATTCCAAAACATATATTATATGTATTGTTTGGATTTGTATTTTAAAAATTATTTGAATCTGAAAAGAACTTGAATTTAAATCAATTTGAAAAGATTTGAATAAAACAGACTCAGGGTAAAACTTTTTACACCGCAGGCAAACTCAGACACAGGCACTGACAGGTGGGGCTTCGCTGACTGGGCCACACGCGCGTGAAAACGCGTTTTGCACGCGGGTCTGGCTTACCCACAGCGGCTGACAGGCGGGCCAGCGGCGGAAGGGGCCACGTGCCAGTGGGAAAGGCCCCAGCGGCTGACTGGTGGGGCACCACCTGGACCGCGGGTTGCGGCCAGGAAAGCTGGGGGGGTTTTCTGCTAAACTGCGGGCGTGGCTGACTGGTGGGGCTGAGAGGAGCGCGGGTTGAGGAAAATAAAAAGGTGGGGGGCTTTTTAGAAAATAACAACGGGCCCGATACTGTTTATCGTCTTCGCGCGTCTGACGCGAGTCTGGCGCACGGCGCGGGGCGGGGGATCGATCCGGGGACGCGGGGGAGCGCGCTGAGGGTGCGAGCCGGTGCGGTAGGGCTAGGGGAGCTGACTGGGAGGTGGGCGCGGGCTAGATAGGGCTTGCATGGCGCGGGAGAGCGGCAGATGCTGGCGAGCTCTGGCGCGCAGAGGCTGCTCGATGAAACGCACGGCGAGGCTAGACCACGACGAAGAAGAGGAGGTTGTCCGGGAGAGGGAGGGGCTCACCGCGGTTTGCCTGGCGGTGTTGGATCGGTCAGGGAGGCTCTGGAGCGGCGAGGACGCAGACGCACCGGCGGGCTAGGGTTTCGGAGAGCGGCGAGGCGCGGGGTTGCTGGAGAGCTTCTCCGTCCACGTCGGCGGGCACGGGGCATCGCAGGGGGGCGTGCTCGATCTTCTCCGCCACTTCACGGTCGCGCTGCTCGGCTGGTTCGTCGGGGCGGGTTGGTACCTGGCGGCGAACGGCGGTAGGTGGTGGACGTTGGGGAGGAAGAAGGAGGAGAGGAGGGCGTCTCGGGGTGGATCTGGGCGAGCCCTGAGAGGCGTGCGGGAGGAGAAAAAGGAGGGAGAGAAGGAGGAGGGCAGCTGGGGCACGGCAGAGAAAAGGGGCTAGGGCTTTGCCCTTTTTCTCCCTCGAGCACGTGCTCGGCCGGCTGGGCTTGTCCAGGGGATGGGCAGCGCGGGGAGGGGGCTGCAGGTGGGGCTCTGGCCGGAGAGAGGGACAGGCAGGTGGGGTAGCTCGGCTAGGTGGAGAAAGAAAGAGAGGGGAGGGGTAGCTCGGCTAGGCTTAGACATGGCTAGGGTTAGGGCATGGCTAGGCTAGGGTGGCTGGGTGTGGGCCAGGGAGAGGTGGCCAGGTGGTGCCCAGCAGGTTAGAGAGAGAGGGAGAGAGAGTGGAATAGGTTAGGGTTTAGGAGAGAATTAGAGAGAGAGAGAGGAAAAAGCTAGGTTAGGTTTATTTAGATATTTAGATTTTAATTTTTGATTATGAGACCAAAACAAGAAGATCCAAGGGGCTTGAGCTTGCATGATCTAATGTGGAAGAGAGACAAGAAAGAAAGAAAGAAAGAAAGAAAGAGGAAGAAAAGAATTAGGTGGAAAAGATCACACATGGCTCATGCATGTAGATAAATAAAAAAAATAAAAAAAAAGAATGTGGTAAGATCATCCCAAGTGGAACATGGTGAGTGCTAGAATTGACATGAGGCGGAGGAGAAAAAGAATTCCAAGAAAAGAAAAAGAAAAGAATTGTGGAATAGGCCTCATGTGGTTCATGCATGAGAGAAAAATAAAATAAAATAAAAGAAGATATAGATGAGGATTTGGAATGGTGGAAGGAAAAGAGATGACCCATGAAGTAAAGATCCACTTAAAATAAAGGAAAAACCAAAGGAGCAAAAAGGTGGTGGAGAAATGTGCATGGCCCATGCAAAAATTAATAATGCCATGATTTATTATGTGAAAACAATAATAATATGATGGCATTAATCTTATGCATTTCCAAGAAGTGGTAAATAAGCCAAGCAAAGAATTTGGAAGATTGATCCACCCCAAACCACATGAGCTAGGATATAATGTCAAAAGAAAAAGAATTACAAGCTCATAGTTAATGGGATGGTGGGATTATAAAGTGGTGGAAGAGAAAGGTGGTGGAATGGAAATAAAAGATATGCCCCCAACTCAACTTGGGCATTAAGCAATATATCAAAAGCCAAATACAATATCAAGAGGCAAATACAATTATTAATGCATGTGAGATAAAAACCAAAAGAAAAAGAGTTTTATATGATGCTCAAATGCAAGGTGGCATGATGACATGAGCATGATATAATTATGATGCAACAATAATATATATGAAGTAGAAATTATCTTACTAGGACAAGTAGCATTACAATTGTTAGACAATTAGGATGCTACAAGTGTGATGATGTGAAGAACTCGAAGCACTTGAGTTATGGCAGGTCGTTTGCCAAGATTGACAATGGATTCTTTGATAGTTAGCATTCATGTATCCAGTCGTTGCACAAAGTTTTAATTTTTTCTTCGAAGCCATCCATGAGACAAGCCATCCATGAGACGCTCCATGCTCTTGGACTCACTTCAGACATCTTCAAATTTTTGGTCGGAGTCTTGTCTCAATTCTCTTAAAGTGTTGCTTGAAAGCTTGATCCACAAAATGGCCATCTTGAGTCATATATGGGCCATCACCTTGCACATAAGCATCACTATTTTCTATGCTCCTAGCCATGATTAATTATACCACAAAATGTGTATATAGGACACGAGCTTGGTGATAGGGATTTGGTGTTGGGAGCTTCACTTTACCACCTTGGAAGAACGTATTGGACAAATGACCAAACTTGAAAGCAAAAGAACCAAGCAAAGTAGAGTGACAAGGGGAACCTCACAAAAACAAGAAACGCGCAAAGGCTTTTTGGTGGATCGCTTAGAAAATTGGAAAGAAAATGAAAAGATCAAATGACAAGGTTATTGTAACAAGTGGAGAAAATCAAAATGAACAAAAGCCAAAGAAAAAGGTAACAAAGATTATGGAAACCTATGATGAAAATACACACGTGGAGATTAATGGGGTCAACAAGACTATAGGAGTGAGCTAGAACAAAATGAACTAACAAAGACTAATACTCGATGTTGTTCCAACAAGTACTCGTTTGCCAAAATATAGAAGCACCGGATTTGCACACTTTTCTTGGTCGTTCTTTTTTCATGCTTATAAGCTTTGATACTCTACTTTGTATTGGGAGACTTTCTTTTTTAAGCTTTTCTATTTTTCACTTATGTTTTTGATTTTTCCTCCCCCTTTTATGCTACCAAGTCAACGTTTTCTATTGCCTGCACACTCTCACTATTTAAGGACAAGTGCACAATGCTTGGAAAAACACAAAATATGCTACTCTCGGTAGGATAGGTAACGCAGAAAGAAAGAAATGGGGAGGTGATTTAAGTATACCTTCGGTATCTTGTTAATGATTGATTTGTGGTTGATGGTGAGGGAAAGATTTAGTTTCGTGGTTTAGATGAGAGCGGTTGTTGATGCGGAATCTTTCTATTATGTTATAACACGCACACAAAATACAAACAACAAAGGAAGTTCGCCAAACTGAAAATAAGGCAAAAACTCGATTATAGGTTGAAGACTCCTGGCTGTGGAGGTCAGAGATTCCGAGGGAGGAGGGAAGACTCCGGTGTTTAAGGACCGTAGACTCCAAAATCCCAGTCTCCAAACCTCAAATCCGTTGAAAATTGGCCAAATTGGGCTAACACACAAACAAAGGTGGCCAAAGTGCTCAGACAAGTATTCCATGGATTAAAACCACTTGAAACACGCTGAGTCATGATATTGATCAAGGTTGACTTTGGGGCTATTTCTAGGGCAATTTTCAAAATTATGAAAAAAAATGTTGGTCGGTATCAAAAGAACAACTCGGATTTGTGCCTATATTTTTCGATTTTCTCAAGAAACATTTTAGGAGGACGGGGACGAAACCAAAAGAGAATCCATGAGAGAAACATAGGCGAAACAATTTTGAAGAAAGCCCTCCTAAACAATTAGTTGTGATTCGTTGATTTCATTTTCAACAGACAATTAGTTTGCATTTTATTATTTTTCGCATCATCATAAAATTATTTACTCCCTCAGTTCAGAAGTATAAAACATTTTACCATCCAGATGTTTTTTAATGTATAGGTTCACTCCGAATCTATACATTAAAAGACGTCTACGTACTTTTGATTCACAAAACTAAAACGTCTTACGGATAGAGAGTATATTTTTATTCCTAATTTTTTTTCAACGGTAGGATGGTACTGATGGGTAATAAGGACATGTACGGTGGTTTAGATGGCACTTGTCTGTAATAGTTATCCAGGTCATGCATGCATAGCTAGCGCTGTAGACACATCGTATTCCCTCCCCCAAAAAAAGACTCATTGTACAATTGGTCGTCTTTTTCTTCATATGTGACGCATAGTCCGGGTTGCATGAAACACTCCACGCGACGCTCTGCATACAAGGCTTGTATTACAAGCCGATTTTCATGGCAACAGACCACCACACACCACCACACACGTAGGCACGCTCCACACACGAACGTACACCACGCCGACGTGTAGGGGTGTACGCACTACACGCAACGGACGGAACCCACCCTCACACGATGCCTCTTATCGCCACCCACCCCCTCCTCTGTCCCGAGCGCTCGCTCGCGCTCCTCCATCGCAGAGCCGCCGCCGCCGCCTCCTCCCTGGCCTGCGCAGCGCCGCCCCTCTCCGGCCGTCGTCGCCCCGCCTCTGGTTGCTCGTGCCTCCGCCTCGCTGGACCCCTGCGCCGCTGAGCTCCGCCTTTCTCCGCCCGCCGTCGACCTCGCCCTCTGCAGGCCGCACCTTCTTCCTCCCCAGCAAGCAAGGTTGCCTCGACCAACTCCGGCTGCCAGCCCAGCTTCCTCTCCGTACGCCGCCGCCTCTCCATATGCGCCTCCACCAGCGAGGCTCCTCGCCGCCCTCTTCTCCGCCCCGCGACGCACCTCCCACGTAACAAGAGGTCGCCACCAACCCTGCTCCTCTCCGCTCGTCCCCAATCCCAAGCGACCGTGCCCCGATCGAAACCACTATCTGTCGCCTCCCTCGCCCGACACCGCCGCCAGCGAGCGCCGCCCCCGCGGGCTCTCGCCCTCCATGCTCTGGCCACCACCGCCGGCCGTCGCTCGCCTTCTTCGTCCTGGCACTCTGCCCCGAGCTCCTCCCGACGCCGGCATCCTCCTGTCTAACGCCGCCGGTCCCGGCCTCTTCCCCGCCCGGTGCTCCTCCCTTCCGCCGGCCGTCCTGCTCTTCCGCGCCGTTTGCTGCCAAGAGATCGAGTTGTGCCTCAATCCTACCGCGTTAGCTGGACTCGACCGCGTGCTCTGCTCCACCACGTCACCCAACGCCGCTCAGCTTCGCCTCCGGTTTCTCGAGCTCGGCACGAACGCCCCCGCGCGCCCCCTCTTCCGTGCTCAAGCATGCCCGGTCGTGGTCCGGGATCTTTCTCCACCCCTGCAGTTCGTCATCGATCCGGACATCTGGTTGTGCCTCCCTTCGTCGCGCTCTTACCCGGACGCGGGATGCCAACCAAGTTCTCTGTCCCAGCGGTTCCTGCCCAAGTCCTTAGCGACCAACAGAGAGGAAGAAAAGAGAGGGGGAGGTGTCGGTCGGGATCAATAGAGGAAGGAAAAAGAACGAACCGGTACCTGACTCAACGATGCTAATGGTGGGCAATAAGCAGTTTTGCGGGAGAATAAAACAGTTAAAAAAAAGCTGGTCGGCAAGAAGCGTTTATTATTAGGTATAGATGTATATAGTTTTAAAAATCAGACCAGACACCACCGCCAGTTGTTTAAACACAGTGGAACGGACACGCAAGCGAGTTCCGCGCGTTTGAAAAATTAATTATCTCACGCGACCAGCAGATAAACATCTTTTGTAATTGCTCCACATGCTAGCAGCATTTATAGTTGCACTCGTTGTTTTCTAAAACTACTATAGTTGTGATCTAGTACGATGGTTCACGTGACAGTTTTGACTAGTTTACCAATGTTTACGTTACCGTTTCTTAAAATTCTAAAAGGGGTAAGGAAAAGATTAGATTTCTTTCGATCAAGATTTTTTTGGCAAAGTGATGATACAAAGAAAAAATATAGGCTCATAAAATGGAATATAATTTGTCATCCCAAAGAGCAGGGAGGGTTGGGGATCGAAATACTTGAACTAAAAAATAGATGTTTGTTAAGCAAATGGCTTTTCAAATTTATATCGGAAGAAGGAATGTGGCAAGAATTATTGCGAAACAAGTACTTAAACAATAAGACACTAGCTCAAGTTGAGGCTAAACCGACCGATTCTCCTTTTTGGAAAGGTCTCATGAAGGTGAAACATGAGTTTTTAACCGCGGAGTTTTTAAAGTACAACGGTGAGGTTTTGGGAAGATGTTTGGCTAGGAGATGTCCCGCTAGCTCAAGAATATCCTTCGTTATATAATATAGTTCTAAGGAAAAATGTCCTTGTTGCAACTATTTTAGCGCAAACCCCGTTGAATATTGCTTTCAGAAGAGGTTTAACTGGCAATAAATGGAACGATTGGTTAAATTTGTGACAGAAACTAATGAATGTACAATTAACCCAAAATCCCGATGAATCTGTGTGGAAACTTACTTCCGATGGAAAATTTACTGTAAAATCTATGTATCTAGACTTAATGAATGGTCATACTAGATTTCTATTTGGTTACTTATGGAAATTAAAAATCCCTTTGAAGGTAAAGATTTTTATGTGGTTAAGTCCTGTTAACAAAAGATAACTTGGCCAAACGCAATTGGAATGAGTGTCAGAAATGTTGTTTTTTTACTCGATGGAGACTATTGAACACTTGTTTCTTTCGTGTCCTTTTGCACAAATCATTTGACGTATGGTTTATTTTACTTACAGTCTACCGTCACCGACAAGTACTACTAATATGTTTGGTAATTAGTTGAATGGTATAGACAAGAGAAATAAAGCTAGAATACGTATTGTGGTGTCGGCTTTATGTTGGTCTATGTGGAATTGTCGAAACAATATTATTTTTAACAAACAAACGGGTATAAATTTTTTGCAGGTTATTCGACTGGTTACGCACTGGATTCAACTATGGCTTACTTAGTCCCGGTGGATCAACGGGAACCCATGGTTATTGGATGCAACCGTATGCTAACGGTTGCACATGACTTCTATTTCCAGGCTACTGGGTGGCGACGCACTAGCAGACTTCAAAATGGATAGCTATTTGCTGTTTTTTATGTTTCGTTGGTTGATACATGTTTCAACCTTAGCTGATCCGTGATTGTAATAAACTATACTATGAAAACTTTTAATAAAAAAGGTTATGTGCATCACTTGATGCAGAGGCCGGGGCTAAGTTCCTATTTCAAAAAAAAAACGTGACATTTGAGACTGACGAACCTAGTGCTATACGTGTGAGAACTTGGAAAAGGTTGTAAAATTATTTTCTCAAACTATCAATTTGTGTGAGACACATCATGTTAGAAGTTCGAATTTGGAAAAGGTTTAAAATTGGCATTTGAGACTATTTACAACTTGTTATGGTACTCCTACAATTTGAGACTATTTATAACTTATTATGTGAATTATTGTTCTTGCAGATTCTAAGTCTAGACACACTCAATATTTTTGCATGTATATTTATCTATTTATTGTCGTAATTATCAATATATATGATTTTGTAACCAGACAGTGAATCAGTGGTCTGACCAGTAAAAACCTGAATTGACAGCATCACCGTTTTGATCACCGTTTTAGTTTCTAAACTATGCTTCTGATTCTGGTATGTTTGGGTTTACCCTAGAGGGTTGCCCAATCTTCACGGTTCTCTATGGTCCGAGGCATGAATGAAACGGGAAAAATGCGGAAGCAAAAAAAAATAATGAACATGACAACTTCACACAACACAAACACAATAACTTGACAAATTGCTCTCATCGACGGTCACCAATCCAATACAATCCTCGCAAAGAAGCTCGGGCAAGATGGTCCTTCAATCCTAATCGAAGAGGGATGAACCCCTTGGAGAAGGCCTTGACAACTCAACTCATTACAACACAAGGAGACGCTTGTACATCTCATATACACCGTCAAGGTAAAATCTATGGAAGTCTTGAGCGATAAGGGCTCCCTTAGCAAGGGAGTGACTAGTGAGACACAACTAGAAGATCCAGTTTAGATTTCTAGTCTTGTCATCTATATCTAAGATTTATAATAGAGGGTGGAGGCATATATATAGTCAGTCACTTAAACATGGGTATTTTAGGCATAAAAACATAGTTGGGGCATTACATGGGATGACGTTGTAATGCGTCGAAAATATTCTAAAAAAAATTGCTTGTTATTCTCTTTTTCGCATCATCATGATATCATCATGTATATTTTGTCTCTAAAATATTTTCACCAAAGACTATTTTATTTACTAATTAGCTCCTTATTTAATCTATACCTAATAATAAATGACGAATTGTTTCTTCCGGTCCAACACTTTTTGGACCGTTTTTCCCTCCCACCAACATACATATAACACACCAATGACATTATATTATTTATTTTATTTTTATACCTGACTGAATCGTTATTTTTTCTTTCAGAGACCACCTCTCCAACCACGTGCCGTGTTCGTTCGCAATCGAACTATAACAGTTCGTGTCCTGGTCGATTCCTCTTCCAAATCGAATTGTTCCGTTTAATTTTGCCCCTTGCCCACGAAATCTGCTCATATATAGCCCCTCTCCTCCCCGCTTAATTCCCATAGAAACCCTATTTTCTACCAAATCGATCTGAGGGAGGACAAAGGCGGGCACTGACTGCGGTCGGGCTGCACGGTGATACAATGGAGAGTCTTGGTAGACGGTCCGTGTCCAAGGTTCCTGTCGTCGCTCATGCTCCAGCCGGTCCCGCCTTGACTGTGTGCAAGCGAAACTTGAAAAAGATCAAGATCTGTGGAGTATCCCCACCTACATCACCTGGATCGTACACGAACGAGCGGCGACAAAGGCTTCTGCTAGGATGCGTGCACGGGCAGCGACGCGCATATCGCCTTCGAATTCAGCCGGCCAAGTACATGCAACCGCTACCCAACTGCTCTCTCGATGACTCCCTCCATCCCGACCGCATGAGCGGCTGCCGGGTGCGATCCCGATGACTCTCTCCATCCTGACCACATGAGCGGCCGCCGCGCTCTCTGAATTACAGTTGATGCATCCGCGTTGTCTGATTTTAGTCGGGATTTGAGGAATCGGGTTTGACTAATTTTCTTTCTCGCTTGTGCTACAGGTAAATGATCGGTCGCACATAAACTGCCGTTGTGAGCTGGCATTAAGTCTGCAATCATGAGTTACAATCCTTTGTGCCACATCGAAATCCTGCTACCGAATTCTAAGCTTCCCTTCCCTAGAATCTGATTACTCCAAGTCTCCTGGATTTGGTGGAGGCGGGATTAACTTCGATTTGGCGTTTCGTGCGTTGGACTCCTAGGAGAGTAAGAAAATGCTTGAAGAAACTAGATGGCAGTAGATTCGAAAAAGCTTACACAAAGACAAAGCAATCTCCTGCCATTTGTATATTTTAGCTTGTCGAACTACCAGCAAAGAAATTTAGAGATCGGATAGCTCTTTATTCTGACAAATTAAAAAACATCTGAAAGTTTTAAAAAGTTATTTAGAAAAAAACATAGTTGTTGGCAATGAACTATCATATTGTACCAATTAAAATCACAACGCGCTTGTATCTGTGATGGCAGTGCTATTGCATTGATCGTGATGACTATTGTTTTATACGTCACTCTATCAGCACTCTTAATGTTTTATTTCTTGATGTCAAGCACCTCGGAGTCTCACAAGCGCCTTGGCTTTCATTGTCGTTCTACTCGTCTAGGACTCCAGGTACCCATACATCCTTTTATGCATACATTGATTATTTGTACACAGAGAGAGCAGTGCATTGCTCTCATATTTATCAATAACTTGTTGACTGAATATGCCATTATGCCATGTTGATCAACGTTGAGCAAAGACTACTTTCTTATTTGAATGTTCTTTTCAAAGCACACATCAAATTGATATGTGCTACGACCATGGTCTAAAACAAATCTAACCCGTAGCAACACACGGGCAAATATGCTTGTACAAATTAAAAATCCAGATCTAACTAGATATTTTATTTATCTAAAAACATTTAAAAATAATTTAATGGAGGCAGCCACCGGCCAGGCCCAAAGGCCCAACCGGCAGCCACCTACCACCTCAAATAGCTAAACCCTAACCCTAGCTAAACACAACACCACACATCACGGCCGCCACCACGCAACATGGCACACACCCTGGCCGCACTCCCGCACACACGCACTAGACCCAAACCCAACACGGGGCACACGCAGACACGCCCCTGGCCCACCCCACATTGCATGCACACGTACGTAGCACACGCAACACGCGCAGCCAGCGCACGCAGCGATCCGCATCGAGCCCTACGTCCCCGCTCGATCCCCCTCCTCGCGCCGCCATGCGCGCCACAATCCCGAGTCGCCGCCGCCGCCTCTTCCTCCCGCTCGGCTGCATCGCCACCAAGGCCGCCAATCCACACGAGCTCTCTACCATCCGCGCGCGGGACCCTGTCTTCCTGGAGCTCCTCCGCGCCCCCGCTCGCCTGACCGCCTTCCTCACCGACCTGCAGCGCCGCCGCCAGTCGCCTCTCCCTCAGGCCCTCCTCCTCTGGAGCTCGTCCCGGCGCCGGACACAGCTCCAACCAAGGACGCCGCCGCCCCGGGCTCTTCCTTGTAAGGCGCGACCCGCCTCCCTTCGCTCGCAGGTCATCGCCCTCCTCCATGCCGGATGTCCCCGACCTCCCCCGGCTCGAGCCCGCTCCTCCTCCTCGCCTCTACTCCGAGCCACCGTCCGGAGCCTTGGCGCGTCTCCGCCTGGTCCCTGCATCGCCGCCAACTTGTTCTGTCGCTTGAGCTCCCTGCGCATGCTCACGTCCCCGTCGGTCCCGGCCACGCCTGCTCTGAAACCGGTACTCCATCCTGATGACCATGTGAGCTCCTTCCGCCACGTTGTCGGCTCGTCCCTCTCCACTCTGACTTGCAGCATGGTGTGCTGTCCGTTCCCTTGCGCGCCGACGCCGTTTTTCCCTATCCCTGCAGCTTGCCGCACTCGTCCTAGAGCCCAGCATCGGCGGGGGAAATGGACAAAAATAACCTCTAAAAAAACAAATTCACAAAATGAACTCTGGCCGAAAGTATTTCACAGGGACTAACCCTTTTTGTAGCGCCTAACGTAAATGCGCTACACTCTACAGGATAGTGCCTTTGCCATAGGCGCTATGGTCCCTGACAGCGTGGCGGCCTCCTGGCCTACCCTGGCCCCACCCGGCCGAGTAGCGCCCGGGCGTTGAGCCTGGGCCGTGCAGCGCCTAGGCGCTATGCCCCAATGTGTAGCGCCTATGTAAAAGGCGCTACACATTGAGACTTATCCCCAGCCACGCGGCCCCCTCCCCACCTTGACCCACTCACTCCCAGCCGCCAGGAACAGAGGAAGAGCCAGGCGGCGGCCCTCTCTCCTCCCTCCCTCAAATCCCACCCTAAAAACCTACAGATCTGAAGTATTTTGTGGAGGATTTGCTCCCCAATCTCTCCCTAAAGGTATTCTCCTCCGATCCCTCTTTTTCATCCAAAAAATCTTGCACATTTTAGTCTTATTTGCTTGGAACCCTAGTCTCTAGATGGATTCATGTTTAGGCTGATTTTTTCATGGTTTTGGTTATTTGGTAGTTGTATGCTAGTTGTATTTGTTGGGGAATGGCAATATGTTGTTGATTTGATTTGTATATGATGGTTGTATATGGATTTGTACAAATGTTCCAATAACATGCTCCCATATCCTTTGTAGTTACTTGTAGAAACTAAAACAATGGCCACCGATGATGGTTGTATATGGATTTGATATTTGGAATATATTTGTAGGATGGTGTGGCTACTTGATGATTACTATGATACAAAACACCGTACATACTTGATGGCGGAGAAGCATATGGTAATGAAATCATGTTAGACTTGTTTATCTTAATTTTTATATTGATTCAATTGTGTTGGACCCGTAAAGAAGCATACTATTTTCAATTGTGTTGGACCCTGAAGATTCGCTCTCATGGCGCGTCCTCGAGTGACATGTCGTACGACGAGCGGTACACTCCGTACATCCACTAGCTAGGCCTCCTCCCTTTTATCACGCTTGTGACCCGGTCGACACCGAAACTCAACGCGGCTGCCCTCACCGCACTTGTCGACCGGTGGAGGCCGGAGATGCACACTTTCCACCTCCGGACTAGCGAGATCACCCCCACCCTTCAAGATGTTTCCATGATCTTTGGGCTTCCTATTGCTGGGAACCATCATCATCCGAGTCCGATGCATACCCTCGAGCATAGGGGATGTCACGGTCCATGTTCTCTTGCGTAATATATGTGTCCAAATCTCCAACATTGTTGTCATGAAGCTCAACCTCATTCTCATATTGCCTATAATCATCATTGTTCTCTTCCCATACTTCATCTTGGTACTTCAAAATTGGGCTCAATGTTTGGGTTAAAGGAGGGTCACTCAATACCTCTTGGTTGAAGGGTGGGGGACTCCTAGAATCCAATGGGGAGGCACAACGGTTCAAGTCCAAAGGCAACGAACTATCAACCTTCTTGGTGGCAAATAGTTCAAGATCCTTGTCTAGTGATTCCGCAACCACCTCCTTGTATGCAACCCAACGGGCCTCGGAAGAGATACGCATGGTCTTCCAACGGACATGCATTTCCAAACTCACATTATGTCTTCCCTCCAACTCAACAATATCACTTGGGTCCATCCATTTCAATTCTATCCTAACTTGCTTCAAGACCTCGGTGTAGGTTGGACTACGTTCAAACACCATGTCTAGCTCATTTGGGTCCGGTTCTATATTGCCTTTCAAAAATGCATCCTTGTCCACATGATGAACATGAACAATTCTTGCCATACCTAACACATAAGAGAATATGATCATTAACTCCCATGGCAAGATAAATAAAAATATAGTAGTCACATTATGAAACAATTTATCTAACAAGAGCACCATCCCTTACATGAGCAAACCCTAACCCTAACCCTAACCCTAACCATAGCCATAACATTCCAATAAACCAAACTCTAACAATCCAAGAACCCTAAACCTAACTAAATGCTTCTTAGACACCATTCTACCCAACATTGGCCAATAAACCCAACAAATTTCTAAACATTTCCTCACAAATCAAATTTCTAGGGTCTCAACTCAAATCCCACCAAAATGAAAGATTTCAATCGGTAAAAACAGAGGGAATAGAGGGAGGGTACCTCTAGCAGCCAGGGAGGGTCGAAATCCACCAAGTGAAGCCTCCAATCTGAGGGATTTGAGGGGGGAGGAGAGAGGGCCGCCGCTGGGTGTTCTTCTTTGTTCCTGGCGGCTGGGGAGGGAGTGGGTCGGGGTGGGGAGGGGGGCCGCGCGTGGCTGTATGTCTCAATGTGTAGCGCCTTTCACATAGGCGCTATACATTGGGGCATAGCGCCTAGGCGCTGCACGGCCCAGGCTCAACGCCCAGGCGCTACTCGGCCGGGTGGGGCCATGGTGGGCCCGGCGGCCGCCATGCTGTCAGAGACCATAGCGCCTATGACAAAGGCGCTATCCTGTAGAGTGTAGCGCCTTTACGTTAGGCGCTACAAAAAGGGTTAGTCCCTGTGAAATACTTTCAGCCAGAGTTCATTTTGTGAATTTGTTTTTTTAGAGGTTATTTTTGTCCATTTTCCCGCATCGGCGTGCGAAAACTTGTTTTTACCGGCGCCGGTACGTGCCGGCATCGGATCCACCGTTTGGCTGCTTCTAGATTCGTGCGTTGGTCCACGCTGGTACTTTTGCTGCCTAGCCCTTTTCTATCTCGGTTATTTGGACAGCCACACCTCACGCAAACTCTCCATTCTCTTCTCTTCCTCACGTATCCAGATCGAGTCGTCCGCCACCGAAACGGCGACCCATGGAGGGTTGGCAGAGCGCACGCATCGTGTGTCCTGGAGATAGAGGAGCACCCCCGCCGTTGCGCATCCACGCTCCTCCGTCGTCCGCCACTGTGCATCCACGCTTCTCCGCCCTCCGCCGTTGTAGGCACCAAAAGCTGCCTCCACCCTCCGCCGCTGCGCATCCATGCGCCTCTGCCGTCCACCACTACGCCTCCGCCATCCACCACCGTGAATCTCCCATCATCCAGTGTTGCTCCATTAACCTCACTCTGCCCCTTCTTTCTTAGTTGCATTTTCCCTAAGTTTGTATTCAGATTAGGCATGGAATCACATATTTTCTTTGAGCTGCCAGATCTGGCATGTTGGATAAGACATTTTTGTTGATTTCCTCATTCTTTGGATATATATTGTTGGTATTCCCATGCACCAAATTAAGTGATGTACTATTGCCTCTGTTATTTAATTTTCAGCAGTTTCATATGCCAGATTTACAAATCCCATTGTTGTATGCAGTCAATTTTTGTTTCTAATTACATTGGGAGATAGGAAGAAGCATATCACTGAATTTGCTAAGAACATCTCCTATGGCTGAATTAGCTAAGAACATCTCATTTTTGCTGAGAGAATACAGAACATATCGTTAGTCCATCTCTTCTTTTTAGGATTGTACTAGATTCATATGGTAGTTTTTGTAAGATGGTTGATACCAGATTCAGATGTCCTACTTCCTCTACTAAGATGGTTAATACCAGATTCACAAGCCAGATTCTCTAAATCGGTGTCTTGATGTGTCCAATCATATATATATAGCTATTTCTAAAAATGTGTGGCACATCACATGCCATCCTGTATTTTCTGTTGGTTTTTCCTTTCATTTGTTTTGTTCATCGCGCTAACTCTGAACCTATAGCTACTTGAGATAATTATGTAGCCTGTAGCTTGATCTTTTTTAATTCGGTAATAATTATATGCCTGCAGCTTGCAACTCGATTTCTAGACCAGTAGCTACCTGAGATAATTATTTCATATACACTTTTTCTTTATTCTCGATCTCGTACATTAGTTTCTTTTCTCAGTTTGAGTTTGTTTGCAGCAACAGGAAGGCCGCTCGCTATCTGCGGATGATGAGCTAGGCTGTTGCAGCCTCCTATGAGCCTCATGCTTCTTCTGGCGTCCTTGTATTATATCAAGATTCCCTTGCCAAATTTCACTACATCGGTAATCATGAAATACATATGTTTATTGTTTGCCCCTATGAACTTAGGGAACGTACAACTCAAAATGTGCCAGATTCTGTGCAATTCATATTTACTTCTGTAATTTATAGATTTTGATGAAGGATTATATTTCTGTCCACACTTATTTGTTGTGCCTTGCTATTACTTCTAAAAAACATCAAATATTTCATAATCTAGGTTTAGGCAGATCAAATACTGAAAGAGACAAAATCATAAGATGTCAGACACGCAACCAAGACACGCAACCAAAACCACAGTCTGAAGAAAAATTGCTGTAGGGATACTTACAAGATAACCAATGCCTTACTTATTCCTTGATTTTAACTAATTTGTGTGACTCAAGTTCCAACGGCTCTGAATAAACTCGAGTGAAAGTACCTTATTTGAGCACACCTATTATTTTTCAACCCTCAACTTAGGAATGACAGAATGCTAAGGGAATTGCTTGCACTTTCTTGTTATTATTAGCTGATTGCATGATCTGCTAGACCATGTAGGTATTCAGACACATTGAAAGCCGAGACCGAAAGGTTCTAAAGTCTTGATTTAGATGATTTAGAGGTAATTTTCTATCTTATTACCTCCATGTAAAATTTGAACAAATGAAGCATGTATATTCTTTAAAAAATGTGATCATGTCATCTTAGATGGATGACGATCAGTAGACTTCTAATCCAACGAATGGTTTGAAAATTAACTTTCATAAAGCTGAACTGTTTTGTTTTGTGGATGATACCCAACAACTAGAACTTTAGACAATTGCTGAGTTCCGGCTATCCCAGGTGAAGTCACCTGGCTGTATTGGATTTTGGATGTAAACCTGATACTTATGTGCAAAATCTTTGATCTTTGGTGATAGTTTTCATGGATTATACTGTGGGAACTAAATGTTTGTTTCATTTGATGCTGAAATTAATCTGATTTATTTTATATCAAAATTATCTTATTGTTTAGTTACGATATTTGTGACATCTTTTGTCTATATATTTGTGTTGTGTTTTTCTTTACAACAAAGAGTTCTAGTGTGAAAAAGTTGCATTTGGTGAACTGGTTCTCTGATGTACTCATTGGAATAAATGCAGATTCTCTGATACACAATGATTCCCTAATTAAGTTTTTTGTTTTTCCTATACATTTAGTTCATTCATGTATCCAAGCGTCAAACATTCTTTATTTACTTTATTCCTTAGAAAACTTCATGACCTGATGCTGCTACTTTGGATATAATCCTTAACCATTTTTTAGCGTGTCACTTTTTTTGTACTAGATTAATACAGTTCAATACATGATGTTGCTACTTTGGATATAATCTACCATCAGGTTGAAGTACGTGGTTTCCAACACGATGGCTCTCTTCACCTACAAGTTTAGGCTAGATGCTAGATCAACTCTTTGTCAGCTGTTATTGTTGCACATTGCCATACCAGTTTAGGCTACATGGTTCTTTTTAGTGGCCCAAAGGTGCTATGCTGAAGTGTTGCCTTAACACTGCAGCCCTTTTAACTATTTCAAACTTCTCTAATGAATAGGCAGAGCTCCTAACATTGTCCTTAGGGATATGCTAGCTCTCTTCTGTGCATTCAAAACCTGGATGGTGTTGATTTCCTAGTGCAGCAATGCAAAGCAGGTCAATGAACTAGTTCATAGAGATGCCGCGTACTTTTTTATATTATTGATAATGACTACGGTAGGTCCATTATTTGTATTTGCCCGCTAGAGTTACAATCTCACCTTTTCAGAACTAACATTGTTAGTGTTAATTGGTAAACTTGTTACTGAACTGTTTCGAGTTTCTTTATGCAGCTTAAGAGGGGTCAATTGCTCACAGTACCTGCATATTTGATAAAACGGCGGAAGCAGCATTTCCACCATCTGGAGCAGTATGATGCCAACTTGATGCCAACTTGATCCTTGGCTGCAACGACTTTATCTGGGTCGGCTAGCATGTGATGGTGCGTGAAATTACTAATCCGAACGAAGAGCAAGAGAAGCCGAGCGCTGAAGTGGAGGCTTCCTCAATGGAGACTAGAAAACATATATACATGCTTGACAATGCTGTGCGTGTGCTCTCAGCCCTAGGATTCACTCTGACCATCGAACTGGTGATTCAGACCACCGAAGCAAGCCTATCATCAAATGTCGAGATAAACGACATGCTCGGAGCTGAGTTTTATGTCCAAACAGCGGATAGGGAGGCTAAGCAGCGAGCTGATCTCTTGGGAAAGAAGGGTGGGGCGAGGTAGATTTTGTTGCCCTGCCTGCCTGGTTTGCAGAGCAACCGTGGCTTACCTGTACAACACTTGTAAAAGAAAATAATGACAATCAGAGCCTCCTTAGTAGTATAAAATGTAGAGACAAAGGATTTTGAGACTTGGGGGGACTTGTCTAACACTCTATTGCGTGCATGTATGTAGTGTCACCATGAGAGATCCCTTCTTTTGTGCCAAAAGAGTGTGTATTTTGTTTTGCGCTCAACTTGGTGTTTGAGGTTCAATAATTCCAACTTTCATTTCTGGGTACTTGAGTTGATTTGTGGTGTTAAATGTTGTTCGAAAACCTAAACCTAGAGTCCATGTTATGAGTTATGATCAGCATAATTGTACCTACGGAGTACTTATTACTGTGCTCTGATTATGAAACACAAGAGACCGACTGAAACCACATCAAACTGTTATGAAACACAAGAGACCAATTGAAAAAAAGGAAAATACCATCAAACATTATGAAACAGTGAAACCACATTGAACCTCCCGAGAAACAATTAAAATAATTGGAATAACAAACATGGTAAAGTTGAAACCACACAAACAATTTTCAAACCATTGAAATCGTATGGAACCCAACAGAGTGATACCACACACAAATGGAACCACAAAACTATGTTACAATAAATTGTAATCACACAAGCATGTTACAAACATATGAATCCAAAAATACGTGTTTGAAATATTTGGAACCACCTCCCAAGAACAAATGCAATAACAATACCATGTTTCATTAAATTGGAACCACACAAGCATATTTGAAACAATTGAAACCACAAAAGATGTTTGAAACAATTGAAAACACTTAAACAATATCAAACCATGCTGAAACCTATTTGAACAAAACCAAAACTCACACGCATGTTTCAAAACAATCGAAACTACAAACAATTGAAACCATAAAACCATGTTTCAATACATTGAAACCACACAAGCATTTCTCAAACAATTAAAACCAGAAAAACATGTTTGCAACAATTGAAACCACAAAAGTTATATTTTAATCATTTGAAACCACCTACCAACTTTTTATCAATATTTTGAAACTGAATTGATCATAACTTGAAATCTCTAAAGCCATATTTAACCATGCTAAAACCTATTTTAAGTAATCGAAACCCCAGAAGCATGTTTCAAATCAATTCAAACCACACACCAATGGAATCACAATACCATGTTTCAATAAATTGAACCCACATAAGCATATTTCAAAAATTGAAACCACCGCCCAAAGTTTTATGAACATGTCAAAACCGCAACCACAAACAATTAAAACCATTAACAAATGAAACAACAGAACCATGTTTCAATAAATTAAAACCACACAACCATGTTAGGAACATTTGAAACCACAAAAAATGTTTCAATAAATTGAACACACACAAGCATGTTTCAAACATTTGAAACCACCATCCAAGGAGTTATGAACATTTAAAAGCACAACCACAAACAATTGAAACCACAAAAACATAATCGAAACCACTAAAACCATATTGAACCATGCTGAAACCTTTTCAAACAAAGCGAAACCCCACTAGCATATCTTATAACAATTCAAATCACACACAAATGAAACCACTAAACCATGTTTCCATAAATTGAAACGGTACAAGCATGTTTGAAACATTTGAAACCATTAAATCATGGTTGAAACAATTGAAACCACCACCCAAGAACCAATGCAACCACAAAACCAAGTTTAGTTAAATTGACACCATACAATCATGTTTCAAACAATTGAAACGATAAAAACATGTTTGAAACAATTGAGTCCACCACCCAAGACCAAATGCAACCACAAAACAAGGTTTCTTTAAAGCGGAACCTCATAAACATGTTTCAAAACAATTGAAACCACTAAGAAATGAAACAACATAACCATGTTTAAATAAACTGAAACCACACAACCATGTTAGAAACAATTGAAACTCAAAAAATGTTTCAATAAGTTAAATCCACACAAGCATGTTACAAACAATTGAAACCAAGTTTCACTTATCTTAAACCATAAAACCATGTTCGAAACAATTGAAACAACCACTTCATACATTTGAAATCATTAAAACATGTTTCAACCATTTGATACCACTAATACATATTAGAAACCACCACATAAGAAGAACCAGAACCACAAGACCAAGTTTTATTTAATTGAAACCACAAAACCATTATTGAAAAAATTGAACCACTACTTCAAACATTTGAAACCACTAAAACATGTTTGAAACATTTGAAACCACTGATACATGTTTGAAACAATTGAAACCACCACATAAAAAGAACCAGAATCTCAAGAGTAAGTTTCATTCAATTGAAACCACCACCCAAAAACCATTGGAACCTCAAGACGAAGTTTCATTTAATTGAAACCACAAAACCATGTTTGAAACAATTGAAACCACCACTTCAAACATTTGAAACCACGAAAACATGTTTGAAACATCCAAAACCACTAATACATGTTTGAAACCACTACATAAGAAGAACAAGAACCTCAAGACCAAGTTTCATTTAATTGAAACCACAAAACCATGTTTGAAAAAATTGAAATCACCACTTCAAACATTTGAAACCACCAAAACATGTTTAAAACATTTTAAACCACTAATACATGTTTGAAACATTTGAGTCTACCACCTAACAACAACTACAACCACAAGACCAAGTTTCATTAAATTGAAACCATCACGCAAAAAACACTAGAACCTTAAGACCAAGTTTCATTTAATTGAAACCACAAAACCATGTTTTAAACAATTAAAACCACCACTTCAAACATTTGAAACCACCACATAATAAGAACTAGAACCTCAAGACCAAGTTTTATTTCATTGAAACCACCACCAGAAAAACCACTGGAACCTCAAGAACAACTTTCATTTATCTAAAACCACAAAACCATTTTTGAAACAATTGAAACCACAACTTTAGACATTTGAAACCACTAGAACATGTTTGATACATGTGAAACCACTAATACATGCTTGAAACCATTGAAAATACCACATAAAAAGAACCGAAACCACAAGACCAAGTTTTATTTAATTAAAACCACAAAACCATGTTTGAAACAATTGAAACCACCGATTCAAACATTTGAAACCACTAAAACATGCTTGAACCATCTGAAACCACTAATACATGTTTGAAACAATTGAAACCACCACATAAGAAGAACCGGAACCACAAGAACAAGTTTCATTTAATTCAAACCACAAAACCATGTTTGAGATAGTTCAAAGCAACACTTCAGACATTTGAAACCACTAAAGCATGTTTGAAACATCTAAAACCACTAATACATGTTTGAAACAATTGAAATGACCATATAAGAAGAACCGGAACCACAAGACCAAGTTTCATTTAATTGAAACCACAAAACCATATTTGAAACAATTGAAATCATAAAACCATATTTGAAATAATTGAAACCACCGCTTCAAACATTTGAAACCACTAAAATATATTTCAAACATTTGAAACCAATAATACGAGTTTGAAACTATTGAAACTACCATATAAGAAGAACTGGAACCTCAAGACCAAGTTTCATTTCATTGAAACCACCACCAAAAAACCATTGGAACCTCAAGACAAAGTTTCATTTATCTGAAAGCATAAAACCATGTTTGAAACAATTGAAACCACAACTTCATACATTTGAAACCACTAGAACATGTTTGATACATGTGAAACCACTAATACACATTTGAAACCATTGAAACCACCACATAAGAAGAACTGATACCACAAGACTAAGTTTCATTTAATTGAAACCATAAAACCATGTTTGAAACAACTAAAACCACCGCTTCAAACATTTGAAACCACTAAAACATATTTGAAACATCTGAAACCACTAATACATGTTTCAAACACTTGAAATCACCACATAAGAAGAACTCGAACAACAAGACCAAGTTTCATTTAATTGAAACCACAAAACTATGTTTAAAACAATTCAAAGCACTGATATCTACGCACTTCTATTCTTGTAGACAGTTGTTGGGCCTCCAAGTGTAGAGGTTTGTAGAATATCAGCAAGTTTTCCCTTAAGTGGATCACCCAAGGTTTATCGTACTCAGGGAGGAAGTGGTCAAAGGTATCCCCTCTCAAGCAACCCTGCAATCAAGATACAAGAAGTCTCTTGTGTCCCCAACACACCCAATACACTTGTCAGGTGTATAGGTGCACTAGTTCGGCGAAGAGATAGTAAAATACAAGTGGTATAGATAATTATAAGTGGTAACGGTGATAGAAAATAGTTTGATGGCCTGGAAAAGACTAAAGCAAAACTGAAATAAAGATGGAAGCAAGAAAACATGTAACAGATCTAATAGCAAACGGTGTATCAATGCTTAGAAACAAGGCCTAGGGATCATACTTTCACTAGTGAACACTCTCATATAAATATCTTCTCTTTATGATACTACTCTTAACTACTCTCTGGTTGGACACTCTAATCGATGGTAGGGCTATAACAACACACCTCAAAGTAAGCCTTTCCCATCTAGAAAACCCCACACTATCACCTTGAGCATTAGATGGTTCCAACAAACACCACAATTTCATAAAGACATCCAACTCCAAGTATAACTCATAACAAGTATTTGTAATCTCTAGCCTAAGTGCCACCATGGTGTGCACGCTATCACTTTCACACACATGGGGAGAGCAGAGATCTATTAAAGCACTTGAGTAGAAAGGTAGATCTACTTGATTACAAAGCTCATGATCACAATATGATCATGCATAGAGAGAGAGATGAACACATAGCTACCGGTAGAACCCTTAGCCTCGAGAGAGAACTACTCCCTTCTCATCATGGGAATCAACAATGGTGATGGAGATGGCGGTGGAGATCGATGGAGATGGCTCCGGGGGCACTTCCCCGTCCCGGCAGGGTGCCGGAACGGAGACTTTCTGTCCCCCGAATCTCCCCTTCGGTGGCGGCGGTGCTGCGGAACTTTTCGTGGATTTCTGATTGACCATCTAGGTTTTTGGTATCGGGAGGCTCTTATAGGCGAAAGGGCAAGGTTGGTGGAGGCCGGAGGGGCCCACACCACTTGGTGGCGCGGCCAAGGGGGACCCGCGCCACCCTATGGTCTGGCTGGCCCCTGGCCCCTCTCCGTCTCGTCTTCTGGCTCCGTGAGTCTTCCGGTAAAATATCAACTTTGGCTTTTGTCCCGTCCAATTCTGAGAATTTTCATTTTCTGACTTTCTGGAACAAAAAACAGCAGAAAACAGGCAACTGGCACTGTGGCTCTTTGTTAATAGGTTAGTCCAAGAAAGTGTATGAAAAGTACCCCAAAGTTGGAACAAAACACAGGAAAGTAGATAAAACCAAGCATGGAACATCAAGAATTATAGATACATTTGCAATGTATCAACATCCCCAAGCTTAACTCCTGCTCGTCCTCGAGTAGGTAAGTGATAAAAAGAAAGAATAATTTTTGAGGTGACATGCACCATCATAAACTTGATCAAAGTATCTGTAAAACATTCAAAGCTAGGATCATAGTACTTCAATCATAACATGAAAGACAAAGTTCTAGCAATAAGACAAAGAAACTATGTTGCAACATGAAAAGGCACAAACAAAAGATTCATGAATAACAATGCTTTGCAAGACGTTTGTTTGTTTCACATAAAGAAAACATAGCATAATAGTATTCAATTTATCCCTCAATAGAGTAGCAAATATAAATGCATAGGACACCTTCAAAGTTCATCAGAGTGACTAGATACAAATAGTTTAAAACAAGCAATATCAAAGTTATGCATCAATCAACAAGTCTTGGGACAATGCACATAGAACTAAGAATGGCCACTATGCTCTCAAAGTAGGTGCATAAAGATAGAAGGTGGAGACTCAATATAATGGTGGAAGAAAGACCTTCATAGAAGGAAGCAGAGATTCAAGTTTCATAAAGAGCTTCCAAAAATTATGGTACTAAATAGCTTTCAGCTCTTGATGTCTACGCACTTCTATTCTTCTACACAGTTGTTGGGCCTCCAAGTGCAGAGGTTTGTAGAACAGCAGCAAGTTTTCCCTTAAGTGGATCATCCAAGGTTTATCGAACTCAGGGAGGAAGTGGTCAAAGGTATTACCTCTCAAGCAACCCTGAAATCAAGATACAAGAAGTCTCTTATGTCCCCAACACACCCGATACACTTGTCAGGTGTATAGGTGCACTAGTTCGGTGAAGAGATAGTGAAATACAAGTGGTATGGATAATTATAAGTGGTAACGGTGATAGAAAATAACTTGATGGTGTGGAAAAGACTAAAGTAAAACTGAAATAAAGATGAAAGCAAGCAAACATGTAACAAATCTAATAGCAAACGGTGTTTCAATGCTAAGAAACAAGGCCTAGGGATCATACTTTCACTAGTGAACACTATCTCATAAATATATCCTCTCTTTATGATACTACTCTTAACTACTCTCCGGTTGAACACTCTAATCGATGGTAGGGCTATAACAACACACCTCAAAGTAAGTCTTTCCCATCTAGAAAACCCCACACTATCACCTTGAGTACAAGATGAGTCCAACAAACACCACAATTTCATAAAGACATCCAACTCCAAATATAACTCATAACAAGTATTTGTAATCTCTAGCCTAAGTGCCACCATGGTGAGCATGCTGTCACTTTCACACACATGGGGAGAGCAGAGATTCATTAAAGCACTTGAGTAGCAGAATAGATCTATAGATTACAAGCTGATGATCTCAATAAGATCACGCATAGAGAGAGAGATGAACACATAGCTACCGGTAGAACCCTTAGCCTCGAGAGAGAACTACTCCCTCCTCATCATGGGAATCAGCAATGATGATGGAGATGGTGGTGGAGATCGATGGAGATAGCTCCGGGGGCACTTCCCCGTCCCGGCAGGGTGCCGAAATAGAGACTTTCTGTCCCCCGAATCTCCCCTCCGGTGGTGGCGGCGCTGCAGAACTTTTCATGGATTTCTGATTGACGATCTAGGGTTTTGGTATCGGGGGGCTCTTATAGGCGAAGGAGGCAAGGTCGGTGGCCAGCCAGGGGGCCCACACCACCTGGTGGCGCGGCCAGGGCTAGCCCGCGCCACCACATGGTGTGGCTGCCCTGTGGCCCCTCTCCGTATCGTCCTCTGGCTCCGTGAGTCTTCCAGTAAAATATCAACTTTGGCTTTTGTCCCGTCCAATTCCGAGAATATTCATTTTCTGACTTCCTAGAACCAAAAACAGAAGAAAACAGGCAGCTGGCACTATGGCTCTTGTTAATAGGTTAGTCCAAGAAATCATATGAAAAGTTCTCCAAAGTTGGAACAAAACACAAGAAAGTAGATAAAACCAAGCATGGAACATCAAAAATTATAGATACATTTGCAATGTATCAACATCCCCAAGCTTAACTCCTGATCGTCCTAGAGTAGGTAAGTGATAAAAAGAAAGAATAATTTTTGAGGTGACATGCACCATCATAAACTTGATCAAAGTATTTGCAAAACATTCAAAGCCGGGATCACAGTACTTCAATCATAGCATGAAAAACAAACTTCTAGCAATAAGACAAAGAAACTATGATGCAACATGAAAAGGCACAAACAAAAGATTCATGAATAACAATGCTTTGCAAGACGTTTGTTTGTTTCACATAAAGAAAACATAGCATAATAGTATTCAATTTATCCCTCAATAGAGTAGCAAATATAAATGCATAGGACACCTTCAAAGTTCATCAGAGTGACTAGATACAAATAGTTTAAAACAAGCAATATCAAAGCTATGCATCAATCAACAAGTCTTGGGACAATGCACATAGAACTAAGAATGGCTACTATGCTCTCAAAGAAGATGCATAAAGATAGAAGGTGGAGACTCAATATAATGGTGGAAGAAAGGCCTTTTGAAAAAGGAAGTAGGGATTCAAGTCTCATAAAGAGCTTCCAAAAATTATGGTACTTATAGCTTTCAGCTCTCATTGCCCCTATCATAAGCATCTTGAAGTGATTAAGGTTAAAGTGAACAAACTATGGTGTACATGCTTGACGAAGTATAAGTCAGAAATCTCATGTCCCTTGTATACGAGGGCCGCTCCTCATGCTACTCAAGTTTAGTCACCGGTAAGTTCTTATCATCGTAAGTACATGTGTATCATAGAGAACCGCCAATGGGGTACCCCTTGCCCGATGATACGGAAGAATCCCCATATCAAAATGACAAGACAAGCAGACAACGAGCATCTCAGCATTCTTCTTATTTACCATGGGAATATGGTGCTTTTTTCTCTCTTTCCTCTTTTCATAGTATCTCTTTTTTTCTTTTCTCTTTTTTTCTCAATATAGGACTCTTTTTTATAAGAAGAATGCTTCATAGACAGCTCATTATGGTTACGCTGCAGGTTTCCACCATGTCAGCATGGATTAGACCAGCAGCCCAAGCGTTTCTGTAACACATATACGTAACTCCATCGACTTACAAGCTCCCCTTTCATTTCACACCAACGACATCCATATACAAAAGAGCATGATATCAACTAGGTACAAGTACCAAGTGCAATGTTGAAAGCGTTCCCCATGAAAGCATGGTTCTGCTAATTTCCGACAAATAAGTGCAAACATATACAACATAGAAGACACAATGGTTCAAGTTTATTAAGGGCAAGAAAAGTAAAGTGTGCCATCAAGTTCGTGAGAGCTTTAATCACTAGTTTTCTCATAACAAGTGGAAGGTAAACAAAAGCATGAATGTACTTGGAATAGCATAAGCTAGTAGGTAGGTATGGTGGACTCTTTGGAATAACTTGGTTTAGGAAGTTTGAAGCATGAGTGGAACTCATACTTGTTGTGGAGGCTAGCAAAAGACTGGGAGCGACAAACTAAGAGAGCAATAATGGCCATAATCATGCAGAGCGACAAAACATCATTGATCAAAGCATAAAGTGATACTACAAGTTGAAAACTAAAGGATCATAAAGGCTATGGTGACTTTGGATAGTCATAACATGGTGTGAGCATGCGCCAAGTCAACCCAAATAAAGCATCAAAGGAGAATATCACTATACTATGCTTTAATATGCTAAAACAACGCATGATTCATCCAAGGCACATTAAGCAATCTCAATTTTTTATAACGAGTCATGCTACAACAAAGAATACTAAGCATAAAGACAAAACAATATCAAGCATGGCATGACAAAGCATAGGCCACAGTTAAAAACAAGCTCTTTTTACCACATAAGCATGAACTTTCCTACTCTTTTCCAAACCAAACCATACTATTTGCAAACCAATGTATGAAAGAAGGGGTCCAACCAATTTATTCAGCAAACTCAGAAAACAAAACAAATGAAAAACCAAAACGAAAGCGAAAAAGAAGACGCTCCAAGAACAACACATTGTGCATGAAACAATAAAAATGAAGCGTTTGGAAGAAACCTGGGATTTTTATTGATGAAGAAGGGGATGCATTGGGCATCCCCAAGCTTTGATGCTTGTACTTCTTGGATATTTCTTGGGGTGAGACGCGTGGCAACCCCAAGCTTGAGCTTTAGTCCATCCTTCATCTCATTACTCATTCCTTCCATACACCTGAAATTTTTCCTTCATACAAAACTTCACACAATCTCATTAGCAAAATTAGTGCACTTAAGATAAATAAGTCTTAAGGTTCAGTTCTAACACCAAATAAACTTCCATTAGAACACTAGCTACTGTAGCACATCCCTCAAAAAGCTCAATTCCCCAAAAGAACTCAAAAAGGAACCAACAAGAAGCAAATGCAGAAAATGTCAAAAGAGACCAGCAGGTAAAGACGAATTGTTTCGAAGACCTTCTGTTGCTCAAATTGAAAAGTGTTGAACTAACGAAAGTTATATAAAAACCTAGGGCAGAAGCACAAAAATTCAAGCCTCAAAAGGACGCATAGAGATTTTACACAATTTTTTATGGTGAAGCACATAAATATATTTCAGGACAGCAACTTTCCCATGCATTACTTCTCTCTCATTAGAGGTTACTCTTGGCACAAAAACCACACAAAAATGATAAGGAGATATTATTACTGAAGAAATAACTTCCAAGACTCAACTAAAACTTTTGGGTTATCTCCCAATAAGTACTTTTCTTTAACGCCTTTAAGTTAGGCATGATAGTTTGAGAAGATGCTCACATAAGAAATATGAATTGAAGTACAAGAGAGCATCAAGAAGCAAATTCAAAACACATTTAAGTCTAACCCACTTCCTATGCATAGGAATCTTATAAAGAAACAAGTCATGAAAGCACAAAGCAACAAGCATAGTAAAGCAAAACAAGTGCAACTTCAAGATTTTCAATATAAAGAGGGGAAACTTGATATTGTTGAGACACATAAAACCATGTTTCCCTCTCTGATAATAGCTTTCAGTAGCATCATTAATAAAATTAACAATATAACAATCACAAGAAACATTCTTATCATGATCCACATGCATAAAAGAATTAATACTCCCCCTATAAGCATAGTCATTCTTATTAATTGTAGTGGGAGAAAATTCAACAAAATAGCTATCATTATTATTCTCATCACCATAATCATCAAATATAGGAGGCATATTGTAATCATAATTAATTTCCTCCTCAATAGTAGGTGGACTGAAAATATCATATTCATCATTGTAATCATCATATATTGTAGGTTTGGTATCATCATAAGCAATAGAATAGCTATCTTCCAAAGATGGGGAACTAAAAAGATCATTTTCATAAAAACTAGCTTCCCCAAGCTTAGACTTTTCCATAGCATTAGCAATAATGGTGTCCAAAGAATTCATACTAACAACATTGCTATTAGCATGCAAATAAAGTTCCATAGGTTTTTTAATTTTCTCTTCAAACACTTCATATCTTAACTCAAGATAAATACTTTAAAGCTCTCTATTGTTTTTGTTGTTTTACATTAAGCCTAACTAGCGAAAACAAGAAACAAAAAGACAAAATTGTAGAATCTAAAGGAAATAACTTCGAGCACTCACACCGGAGAATAGGCGTTTGCCGTGGGAGGTTCTTCTTCTTTAATCCTCCGGTGTGCATACCTTTTACCTTACCTCCCCGGCAACGGTGCCAGAAAATAGCTTTTGACGGGGAGGAAACATGTTGAAGCTGTCCTATATATCCCGGGCAACGGCGCCAGAAAATAGCTTGATGTCTACGCACTTCTATTCTTGTAGACAGTTGTTGGGCCTCCAAGTGCAGAGGTTTGTAGAACATCAGCAAGTTGTCCCTTAAGTGGATCACCCAAGGTTTATCGAACTCAGGGAGGAAGTGGTCAAAGGTATTCCCTCTCAAGCAACCCTGCAATCAAGATACAAAAAGTCTTTTGTGTCCCCAACACACCCGATACACTTGTCAGGTGTATAGGTGCACTAGTTCGGCGAAGAGATAGTGAAATAAAAGTGGTATGGATAATTATAAGTGGTAACGGTGATAGAAAATAACTTGATCGTGTGGAAAAGACTAAAGCAAAACTGAAATAAAGATGGAAGCAAGCAAACATGTAACAGATCTAATAGCAAACGGTGTTTCAATGCTAAGAAACAAGGCCTAGGGATCATACTTTCACTAGTGAACACTCTGTCATAAATATATGCTCTCTTTATGATACTACTCTTAACTACTCTCCAGTTGAACACTATAATAGCACACCTCAAAGTAAGTCTTTCCCATCTAGAAAACCCCACACTATCACCTTGAGTACTAGATGAGTCCAACAAACACCACAATTTCATAAAGACATCCAACTCCAAATATAACTCATAACAAGTATTTGTAATCTCTAGCCTAAGTGCCACCATGGTGAGCACACTGTCACTTTCACACACATGGGGAGAGCAAAGATTCATTAAAGCACTTGAGTAGCAGAATAGATCTATAGATTACAAGCTCATGATCTCAATAAGATCACGCATAGAGAGAGATATGAACACATACCTACCGGTAGAACCCTTAGCCTCGAGAGAGAACTACTCCCTCCTCATCATGGGAATCAGCAATGATGATGGAGATGGTGGTGGAGATCGATGGAGATGGCTCCAGGGGCACTTCCCCGTCCCGATAGGGTGCCGGAACAGAGACTTTCTGTCCCACGAATCTCCCCTTTGATGGTGGCGGCACTGCGGAACTTTTCGTGGATTTCTCATTGACGATCTAGGGTTTTTGTAGCATCCCAATTGTCTAACAATTGTAATGCTACTTGGTCTAGTAATATAATGGCTACTTTCTACATATAATTGTTGCATCATAATTATATCATGCTCATGTCATCATGCCACTTTGCATTTGAGCATCATTTTAAATCTTGGCTTTTATATTCTTTATTGCATTTGGTTCTTACTAAATCCTATTTGGCTTTTGATATATGTTAAATGCCCAAGTTGAGTTGAGGGCATATCTTTTACTTCCCCTTCCATCTACTAACTTGCCATACACCTCTCCTTTGATATCATCTATTTTCCACCATATACATGTATGTGGCCTTTTGTTGTTAGTATTTTAAAACCAAGCCACATATATGTGTATGGATCCAAATCTACCTATCTCATACACTCATACATATGTGATATGTTTCACCACCTTAATACATCATGCACGCATGGATGTAGTCTTGCATGTCACATGCAAATAAAACCCTCCACCTTCCCTTTTACCTCAGTCTTTTATTTAGGGTGTGGTGTCCATTCTACCTTGCCCTTCCATCTCCTTCTATTCAATTCTAGTGCTTGCCTCTCTCAAATATTCATATGTGCATGTGGCATACATTTTTATTCAAATCTAGTGCTACATACAATATTAGCCCCTAATCACTTGTGATATCAATGCCTCTATAGACCTCTCTTTTATTCAAATTCTTTTGCACTTGTTTGATTGTTCAAATTTTTGATCAAATCCTATATCTACACTCCATCTACCAAGTTTTCCTAGCTAATCTAGCTATCTAAATAAAGACTCCATCTAATATTTATTTAATTATTTTTTTTGTCTCTTAGTCTCTGCCTAAATCTTTGACACTATTTTCCGTCTAAAGTTTTGTCTAAACTAGTCCCATCTAGTCTAGTTTGTACTATATAAAAACTCTAATCCCCTTCTTCTTTATACACATACACACCTTACCTCTCACCTAGCTAAAATCTTAACTGTGCATGCACCTCACATACATGTACAAGATAATCTCTCTTCTCTCTCCAACCGAGCTGTTTTTCCTAGCTAGCTAAATCAATCTTATTAAACGTGGCCATCCTCCTAGCACTATTCTTGGACACCACCTGTGTGAAAACTAGCGAACGATCAGGTAGATTGATTTACGTTTACTCGGATAACTCCCGAGCCTTGTTTCTCTCGTTAATATACACGCACGATGCGGTGCCAGCTTACAAGAGTTTGGTTAGGAAACGGTACAGGGAAACTAATACAAGTCGTGTACTACTAGGCCTCATCATCGTATGTCTAACAACCTGAACCGATCGATCGTCTTGTGGCTTGGCTCAACCCAGCAGGCCAGCGGTGGACAACATCCGAGTCGCACTATTTTTCTTCCTAGCGCCTCACGTGCAGCCCGAGCCGGCACCACCCCATGCCCCTCACGTGCTGTTCTCTTTCTTCCTCTTTTGCCGTAAAGCAAGCAGCAGCCGTAGAGGAGCTCGTCCCCATCCACCCGCTTCTGGATCGAGATCTGGGACGACCTCCATCTTCTCCCCATCCTCTCCATCGCCAGCACGTTCCTCCTTCGACAACGTCTCCGGCTCGAGCTCCTGGACACGGAGAAGCACCTGCAGTACCAGGCCGTCATCATCCGTGCCTCGACGAGGTTGCAGCACACGCCAGCGCCGTCCCTGCGCACGCTCGCCGTCACCGTCTACTCCCTCTCGCCACCTTCCCCGTCGGCGTCGCATTCTCCAACCTTGCCGACAAGGCCGGTGAGCTTCTTCTCCCTGCCCTAGCTCTCCTCCGCCCTTGTAACACACCGGCGCCGCCATCTCCCGCTCGCACGCCGCACGCCGCGCGCACGCAAACCGCACTCGCCGCGTGCGCAACCGACAGCAGCGGAAACCTTGCACCCCTCTGTTCCTTTGCGTTTTCCGGGCGATGTGGTCCGCCTTCGTGCGATCTTGCTGAACCAAAGTTGTAGCCCGAGCAATCCTCTTCAACTCTCCTTTTTACGGCAGGGCGAAATTCGCAGCCGTTCGGTCGCAATCGTCGTCGCAAACCAGCCTGATCTCAGCCCGTTTCTGCAAATTTTACCGTCAGTTTTTAAACCGCGAGATCTCCTCTGTTCATCTCCTTGCCCCGTCCGCTGCAGATCTCCGTTGGCGAAGCTCTAAACACCAAAGTTGTAGTCCGATGTTGGCTCTACAACTTTTATTTTTGCAGCATCGCAAAATTCCCGACGGTTTGCTCGCCTTCGTCGCCGGAAAACCGGACGAGCTGACTGTTTTGACTGTGGAAATTTTCAGATTCGTTGTTCTTTTTACATAAAACCCCCTGGCAGATTATGTCTAGCACGGACAGACCCCCCCCCCTCCGGCCCTGGATCGCCCACGTGTCAGCTGCCCGCTGGCCATGCGCGCGCTGTGGCCCCGCCGCCCGGAGGCCTACCTGTCATCCACTGCGGCTGGGTGTACTCGCAGTGCAAAAAGTCCGATCCAGTCCCCGCCGGGTCGGCTATTACTGAGTCAGCATCGGTCCCACCCGTCAGCGTCTCAGGGTAGATTCTCCTGAGTACAAAAAGTAGCCATGACCCTTTTTCCAAATAAAACTAATTCCAGAAAATATAAATATGTTTAATATCCAGAAATTAATAACTATTAATTAGTAATTCCAAATATTACGAATAATATATGTTTTGGAATCAGAAAAATGTGAGGAATTCAAATATGCCATTCAAAATAATGTTTGAACACTTTAAAATTTCGAGATAATAAAAATTACAATAAAATGCCCTTTTCTTAATAAATTAATAACTTTAATTCTATAACTCCAAATTTGACAAATAATATGTCTAAATCGATCAGCGCGATGAGCCCGTTCTATCTATGCATTTCTTGTTCTGAATTGAAGCATGCATCATATCATTATTAACAATCAGAACTGTTTATGGCAATAAAACATGGCTAAATAATTAATAAAATGCTTTAATCTTGTACCCCACACCTCATCATGCCATGCTACTTTAATGCAATGTAAATTGTGCATCATTCATCATGGCATGCTTGTGTGCTTGTTGCATTTTAATTCATATGCTTGTGCACTTTATTTATGTTGGCCCTTGTTTGTTTGGTTCTTCTTCGAATAGACGCCCAGCAGGAGAATTACCAGGAATCACAGGAGTACTACCCAGATCCATCTCTCGCTTCAACTGAGCTGTCAGGCAAGCACTACCACATGCTTGCATACATATAGTACCTATTGCCTCTATCTTATTCTTGCATCATTGAGTCGCGATTGCATTAAATTGAATCCTAAGTACTGCATAGCCTTTACCTTTAAACCCCACCGAAGCTTGTTCCTCCATCCCATGAGCCATTACTACAGGAGTTGTTTGAGCCATGCGAGTCATAGAAAAGCATGTGTACGGTATGTGAGTGTCTGACGAATAATGAGGTACCTAAACAACATAACCTGAGTAGTAATGGGATAACTAATAAAAGAGGCACCGGTGAGCAATATCTGCTATTTGGTTTTTCATGCTCACTTGTGTCCCGTAGGACCCCGAGTACTTGATTCCTGTTCCTTGACTATTCGCACTATCCACATCCGGGAGGCCTTATGGACCCTCCTGAGCCAGAGCTTGATTCATTCTTATTTCTTGGGGCCACAATTAGTTTGGGGCTTTATTACTATCCTGTACTTATGCCATGTTACTGCTTTATTAAGATTGTGCGAGGAGCACCTGTACTGTTTTGGATCGCGCCACGTTTTCGCGGTATCGACAAGCCCAGTCACATTTTCGGGTTCCCAGTCGTTTACAGCCGTCGTCGCAAACCCTAGGTCCGTCTCGGAGCCGGGCAACTTCGTTGCGGGTAGCTTATTGGGGTGGCCCCCCTGAAATATTTCTGAATCCTGTGATTGCTTTGTCGTGAATGCCTCGTTGGGTTTTGAGTTGGTTTTTTCTGAGGTTGATCGAGTGTGTGTTGCTATTCGTGCACCCCTGCAGGGTAAATCTTTCTGAAAGCCGTGTCCGCGGTTATGGACGACTTGGAGCACAGTTTCTCGATCATAGACAAGTATAACTAAAGTACCGTTTTTAATCTGACTAAGTATCTGATTAGTAAATAGTGCAATACTCATGGAATGGTTAATAAAACTGCCAACGGATGGGGGGTTGTTCGTCGGCTTCCTCGTTGGTAAGCGAGGACGAGGATGGATCTGTTAATTATACTGTTATAACTGCTGTTCTTAATTCTCGGACATTCGTCTATCTTTGGTTAGGCGGATGGTTAGCGAGTATCTATAGACTTGTTAGTTATTATATTTTGCTGCAATTGTGTCACCCCAGGTTGTGTCCCCTTTAGCGGCATAAAGACTTGCTGAGTACCCCTAGGGTCTCACACGATAAATTGTTTGATTTAGATGAACAGGTGTACCCGCAAGATGGATACTGGGTGGAGGAGACAGATGATGTTGGCAACGATCACTTGGTGTAGAGATTCCGGGAACGGGGATCCGTGAGATCTGTGGGCGGGATGTGTTTATTTCTGTGGCATCTTATGCCGATTTGCTTCTTATCCGTACTCAGATCTTGTTTTCCGCTTCCGCCTGATACTCTGATGTTTGATGTATGAGGAGCTATCCGAAAACTATTATATCTATCTAGGATATTTGGATCTTGCCGTATGGCGTTGCAATATTTCCATTTCTTTTAGATGGAATGGCTCTGAGGACTGTTGTATGTGGCTTGCATACATACTCACTTGTGTATGTATTTGATCCCTTCGCCTGCCGATTACGTCGCTCGTTCTTGTCCCGATGTTCTGAAAGTGGTTAGGACGGCCGAAAGGTCTACCGTGAGTGGCCTCGGGCCCCACCGTACTATTTTAACCACTTCCGCTCATCCAGGCATGCAACTAAGAGCGTAATTCACCGAGGTAGTTACAGTTTTGGTATCAGGAGGCTCTTATAGGTGAAGGAGGCAAGGTCGGTGGCCAGCCAGGGGGCCCACACCACCTGGTGGCACGGCCAGGGCTAGCCCGCGCCACCACATGGTGTGGTCGCCCTGTGGCCCCTCTTCGTCTCGTCTTCTGGCTCCGTGAGTCTTCTGATAAAATATCAACTTTGGCTTTTGTCCCGTCCAATTCCGAGAATATTCATTTTCTGACTTCCTAGAACCAAAAACAGTAGAAAACAGGCAGCTGGTGTTGTGCCACGTAGAGATAAACAAAACTTTTTCCCTACGTGGTGATCCCAAGAACCAGCTCAGGTAGAAGGCCACGAGGATTACCACTAGACGCGCAGTTGTGGAATTGATGAAGCACGTCGCTTGATGCAGTGCAGTCCTCGTGATCCGTTCCGGTTCCACGATCCATAATCCGTACTTTCTTCACGATCGTCGAAGTGCTGAACGTACAGCACCTCCGCCGGTATCCACACGTACGAGGAGGAGAGCCGACGATGGACTGCTAGGTCCGGTACGGCGGCGACATGACGTACTGGGGCTAGGGTTTCCAACACATGGAGTGACCTAACCTTGTGCTCTAAGCACCTGCGCCCCAGCTTATATAGGGAGTGAAAGTGGGCTCCACTCACTTGTGGCCCATTCACTAAAAGGCCTATATTAGCCACTGCAAGTCTCACTTGCTGACTAAGTCCATGTCTCTATTTGGGTCCAACCCAAATAGGTTTCCTGTTTGGGTCTAACCCAAACTTGCTCCGGCTCTTAAGTGTGTGACCTGACAGGCTCATGGTAACCCGGACATGATTCCTAGTCTCACTCATGATCGATCAGTTGGTAGCGGCTCCTAACAGAATATGCCAACTCCCAAGTACCAATAAGTCATGACGACATTCCTTTCCAATGCGACTTTCGTCTGAGTCCCTTTTGCCTCACGATACACCTTGTCGGACTATAGGCGAATGGCCGTCATCCCTTAAATAGTCTGACTCTCTTTCTCGATCCGAGATAAGTGATTCATCCGACTAACTCTTAGTCGGCTGCCTCGGTTAACACTTATCCGAGACGCGCATGGCCATGCTTTCCGAATCATATCTTCCGAGAGGACCCAGAGAATATCTCCCCAGATGGAGGGGCAAAATCCCGTCTTGGTTATTCACATCACGCAGCTCGATTCTCCGTCGACCTGAACTCCGCCTTTATAACTGCCCAGTGACGGAACAGCGTTTGACAGAACCTAAGTCGGAGATCCTCAACTCGGATTGTGCAATAACCTCCGGTCTAAGGATTACATTGATTGAGACATGCAAATGATGGCTTGTTCGTTGCATCTCAATATGGGTCAGTCCGACTCGCTAAACTCTTTAGTCGAATCCGTGTAAGTCGGAATAGCATCTCCATGCCCATGACAAGTGGAACCTAGTCATCTGCAGACTTTCACATTGGTCTAAGTTGTGTGTCCGGCACAACCTCAATGACCAAGGACAATTAGTATGAACAACATGAATATGTAGTTCCACAATCAAATCACATATTCGATGATA
Source organism: Avena eriantha (assembly GCA_910589775.1). Lineage (NCBI taxonomy): Eukaryota > Viridiplantae > Streptophyta > Magnoliopsida > Poales > Poaceae > Avena > Avena eriantha. The sequence continues at coordinate 372,739,184 of OU342744.1, forward strand.
CATATCAGTAGTTCATACATGGACCATAACCTTATGAATACACAGGAATATCATCATACATGATTGCCTCTAGGGCATATTCCCAACAGTCTCCCACTTGCACTCGAGTCAATCTTCTGACATCACATGTCTAGGCATCTAATGCCCATTGCTCTCAGGTGCGCCTCATGCTTCGGCTGTGGAAGTGGCTTTGTCAACGGATCCGTAATGTTTGCATCCGTGTGTACCTTGCATAACTTGATATCACCTTGATCCACGAACTGGCGAATAAGGTGGTACCGCATGAGTATATGTTTGTTCTTCTGGTGTTGTCTAGGCTCCTTGGCTTGTGCAATAGCACCATTGTTGTCACAATACACGTCTAACGGATTGGACGAGCCCTAAACCACACCAAGATCCATGAGGAAATTCCTCATCCAAACGGCTTCTTTTGCCGCCTCCGAGGCAGCAATATACTCAGCCTCTGTCGTAGATGCAGACACCGTCTCTTGCTTGGAACTCTTCCAGCTCACAACCCCTCCGTTTATTACAAACACATATCCGGATTGCGAACGAGAATCATCCGAGTCAGTGAGATAACTCGCATCCGTGTAACCCCTTACACTGAGTTCATCCTCACCTCCATAAACTAGGAACATATCCTTAGTCCTTCTCAAGTACTTTAGGATATTTTTAGCCGCTGCCCAGTGGATTTCTCCAGGGTCAGCCTGGTACCTGCTCACAACACTTAGAACATAGGAAACATCCGGCCTAGTACAAATCATAGCGTACATGATGGATCCGATTGCAGAAGCATACGGAATCGCACTCATCCGACTTCGCTCATAAGTTGTCGAAGGACACTGAGTCTTGCTAAGTTTTACGCCATGGGACATCGGTAAGAACCCCTTCTTAGACGATTCCATGTTGAACTTCTTCAACACTTTGTCCAAATATGTACTCTGACTCAATCCAGTGAGCCGCCTTGATCTATCTCTATAGATCCGGATTCCTAGTATGTAAGTCGCCTCACCCAAGTCTTTCATCGAAAAACTCCTTTCCAATGATTCCTTGGTCTCTTGCAACATTTGGACATCATTTCCAATCAATAATATGTCATCCACATACAAGATCAGAAAGTTTACTTTGCTCCCACTAAACTTCTTGTATAAACAAGAATCATGATCGCTCTTGATGAAGCCAAACGATTTGACTACCTCATCAAAGCGAATGTTCCAACTCCGAGATGCTTGCTTCAACCCATAAATGGATTTCCGAAGCTTGCATACCTTGTCAGCATTAGCCGGATCGACAAAACCCTCGGGCTGTATCATATACACGTCCTCGGTTAAATTTCCATTAAGGAAAGCCGTCTTGACATCCATCTGCCATATCTCATAGTCGAAATAGGCTGCTATAGCTAACATGATCCGAACTGATTTAAGCATCGCTACAGGAGAGAAGGTCTCATCGTAGTCAACTCCTTGAACTTGTCGGAACCCCTTCGCGACAAGCCGTGCTTTATAGATAGAAACATTTCCATCCATATCAGTTTTCTTCTTAAAGACCCATTTGCACTCGACGGGTCTTGCACCGTCTGGCAGATCAACCAAGTTCCAAACTTGATTTTCATCCATGGACTTTAACTCGGATCTCATGGCTCCAAGCCATGACTTGGAATCAGAACCCACCATCGCTTCCGAATAAGTTGTCGGCTCATCACTGTCCAACAGCAATACATCACGAACACTTTGCAATCTGGCCGATCTTCGCAGTGTCGGTGCAATTTCCGGCTCAGGTACCACGTCCGGCTCAACCTCTGAGGCATTTTCCGACTCGCTGCTAGCCGGTATCTCTCGAATTTCTTCGAGATACACCGTACTCCCACTGACTCCCCTACTGAGAAACTCTTTCTCAAGGAAGACACCGTTTCGAGCGACAAACACTTTGCCCTCTTCTCGGTTGTAGAACTAGTAACCCAAGGTTTCCCTCGGATATCCCACGAAAATACACTTATCCGACTTAGCTGTAAGCTTGTCCGACTGAAGTCGCTTGACAAAAGCTTCACAACCCCAAATCTTAAGAAAAGACAAACTCGGCTTCTTGCTAGTACACATCTCATGTGGTGTCTTTTCTACCGACTTTGATGGTACTCTGTTTAGTGTGAACGCTGCAGTTTCTAGACAATAACCCCAAAATGATAAAGGCAGATATGTCCGACTCATCATTGATCGTACCATGTCTAACAAGATCCGATTTCTCCTTTCCGACACACCGTTTCTCTGCGGCGTTCCTGGAGGAGTGAGCTGGGGAACTATTCCACAACTCTTTAGATGGTCATCAAACTCATGGCTCATGTACTCGCCTCCTCGGTCTGACTGAAGAAACTTTATTTTCTTGCCAAGTTGATTTTGTACCTCATTCTGGAATTCCTTGAACTTTTCAAAGGCTTCCGACTTATGTTTCATCAAGTAGATATATCCATATCTACTCAAATCATCAGTGAAGGTAATGAAGTACTCATAACCACCTCTGGCTGTCGTACTCATCGGGCCACATACATCACTATGTACTAGTCCCAATAATTCGGACGCCCTTTCACAACTCTTTGCAAAAGATGTCTTGGTCATCTTGCCGAGAAGGCAGGATTCACATGTCTCAAACGACTCCAAGTCGAACGAAATTAGGAGTCCATCATCATGGAGCTTCTTCATGCGTTTCCAACTTATATGACCAAGCCGACAATGCCAAAAGTAAGTCATATTCAGATCATTTGGTTTTAACCTTTTCACATTTATGTTATAGACAGATTCACTATCAAGATTCAAAATAAATAACCCGTCCCGGACGGGTGCAAAGCCATGCAACATATCATTCAAATATAAAGAACAACCATTATTCTTAATATTCAACTCATAGCCCTGTCTCATCAAACATGAGGCAGAAATGATGTTTCGACTAAGCACTGGAACATAATAACAATTATTTAGCTCCATTATGAATCTAGAAGGTAAATGAAGTTGCATTGTGCCGACTTCCAACGCAGCGACTCTCGCTTTGTTTCCGACTCTAATGCCAACCTCGCCTCTTGCAATGCTCCTAGTTCTTACCAGTCTCTGCAACGAGTTGCAGATGTGAATGACTGATCCGGTATCATATACCCAAGAACCACCAGGTGCATCAGCAAGATAAATGTCTATAACATTGCAAACAAGCGTACCTAAGCCGGAAGTCACACCTCCGCTCTTGACTTTATCAGCCAGATACTTGCTGCAATTCCTCTTCCAATGGCCATCCGACTTACAGTAGAAGCAAGTGGATCCGGCTGCAGGAGATGGCTTAGTCCCCGAGGAAGCGCTTTGGACTAGGTCCTCCGCCTTACCTCCTGACTTTGCCTTCTTCTTCTTAGTCCAAGAACTCTTCTTGAACTTAGCCTTGTTTTGTACCATCAACACTTGACTGGCACCTTTCTTGAGATCTGCCTCAGCCTGCTTGAGCATCCCATGTAATTCAGTGAGCTTCTTATCCATACCATGCATGTGGTAGTTTGATATGAACTGGCCATACGCACTAGGAAGAGAGTTCAGAATTATGTCTGTGGCGAACTCTTCGCTAATGGGGTAGCCAAGCCTTTCCAGAGACTGCAAGTAACCAACCATCTTGATCACATGCGGACTCAGTGGATCGCCATCCTTAAGCTTGCAGCTCAACAAAGCCTGAGAGACTTGATACCTCTCAGTCTTTGCCTAAGCCTGGAACATACTTTTGAGGCTTTCGATCATATCGTAGGCCTCAACATTCTCGAACTGCTGCTGCAAGTCCGGTTCCATGTGAGCAAGCATGAGACAGCTAATCTCCGTGGATTCATCACAAATCCGACGGTAGGCATTGGTGGCTGCGACAGTCGCATTCTCATTCGGCTCAGCTGGAAGTGGGTTGTCTAGGACACGATCCCTTTTTCTTGTTTGAGAACAATTCTCAGATTACGATACCAGTTGGTGAAATTAGTTCCATTCAGCTTATCTTTCTCTAAGATGGTTCTCAAAGCAAAACCGGAAATCTGAGGACTGCTAGGTGCCATTGATCTACAACAGAAAATATGCAAAACACTTAAGACATGTATCCATAAAAGAGAAAGCATATTAAACACTTTAATATTTGTGCTCCCACTAGAACCAACATCCCTCCGTGGTTACTTAGTGATTCAGGACCCTAAATAAGCAAGTCGACTAGTGAGCTTTAGCATCACCGCTAGCCGTCAAGTGATCTAGGTAGACAACTTCTTGTCAATCGTATCTCATACGACTCCTGTTGGACGGGTGGCATCACATGCCCCGGCTCCCATCCGACTTTTCCCCAAGTCCCACAACCGTTGTGATAGACCTGTCTAGATTACCAAGTGCTTCTGCTGTAAGAGTCCAACTCGAACCCACCTAGTCGGAAAGAATTGATAACACCTCAATTTTCTGAGCCCACTACCAAAAATGTCTGACTTGTGATGGTGCGACACTTGGAGGGGAAACCGACTAGCCCTTCTTTGAGGGATTATATTCTACCAACTATCTAATAGAGGTAAAACAGAGACATAACAATAACACAAAATAAAGCAATTATAATGTGAAATGGTATGGCTCTTTTCATGGCGATCTCCATCTCCATAAAGCCTGTAATCCGACTCGTGTCAACTCTTGTCACGTGCCGTCTTACACCATGTAGCCGACTTGTACACCGACTTGCATGCCATCCGGATTCTCCAAACAGCTACACTAGCTAGTAATGCAAATTACACAGAGCCGACACGCATGCCATTATACAATAAGATGACAGCACCTAGGCTCCAGCCGGCTGACAAAAAACCGTGATACGCAGATCATGTATGGATTACACACATCACATGCACATAAGCCATACCATTCACAACATCATCCTGCAAAAACAAGTTATGCATAGATACGATATCTACCGGCATTGTGAAACTCGCAACGACATCTAAGGCGCTACGACAGGGCGAAGCCGGCCGTCCCGGACATGGATTTTTCCGAAAAACGCAGATCTCATCTGCTTTCCGGACATGGATTTCGTCATCGGATTAAACAATTTTACCCAAATCCGATCCGGACTCCGATTCGATCAAACCCTTTGATCTTCGATCACCGCATCCGGGTTTACGTGTCACAATCTACCCCGATGGCGGAAACCGACCGGTAGGGGTATGTCGTTCCACGACCTTAGCAGTTAGATCACGGAAACCAGATCATCCATTCCCCCGAGTACATTTGATCCAATCAACTTTGTACAAAACCTATCTATCACATAGATCGACCACCAAAACTGCATTTAGATCCAATCTAACGCCAACCGCATATCACATATGCGTGATCTCGAGTCTAAAACCAGAAGCTCACGCTCTGATACCACTGTTGTGCCACGTAGAGATAAACAAAACTTTTTCCCTACGCGGTGATCCCAAGAACTAGCTCAGGTAGAAGGCCACGAGATTACCACTAGACGCGCAGTTGCGGAATTGATGAAGCACGTCGCTTGATGTAGTGCAGTCCTCGTGATCCGTTCTAGTTCCACGATCCATGATCCGTACTTTCTTCACGATCATCGAAGTGCTGAACGTACAGCACCTCCGCCGGTATCCACACGTATGAGGAGGAGCGCCGACGATGGACTGCTAGGTCCGGTACGGCAGCGACAGGATGGACTGGGGCTAGGGTTTCCAACACATGGAGTGACCTATCCTTGTGCTCTAAGCACCTGCGCCCCAGCTTATATAGGGAGTGAAAGTGGGCTCCACTCACTTGTGGCCCATTCACTAAAAGGCCTATATTAGCCACTGCAAGTCTCACTTGCTGACTAAGTCCATGTCTCTATTTGGGTCCAACCCAAATAGGTTTCCTGTTTGGGTTTAACCCAAACTTGCTCCGGCTCTTAAGTGTGTGACCCGACAGGCTCATGGTAACCCGGACACGATTCCGAGTCTCACTCGTGATCGATCAGTTGGTAGCGGCTCCTAGCAGAACGTGCCAACTCCCAAGTACCAATAAGTCATGACGACATACCTTTCCAATGCGACTTTCGTCTGAGTCCCTTTTGCCTCACGATACACCTTGTCGGACTATAGGCGAATGACCGTGATCTGTTAAATAGTCCGACTCTCTTTCTCGATCCGAGATAAGTGATTCATCCGACTAACTCTTAGTCGGCTGCCTCGGTTAACACTTATCCGAGACGCGCATGGCCATGCTTTCCGAATCATATCTTCCGAGAGGGCCCAGAGAATATCTCCCAGATGGAGGGGCAAAATCCCGTCTTGGTTATTCACATCACGTAGCTCGATTCTCCGTCGACCTGAACTCCGCCTTTATAACTGCCCAGTGACGGAACAGCGTTTGATAGAACCTAAGTCGGAGATCCTCAACTCAGATTGTGCAATAACCTCAGGTCTAAGGATTACATTGATTGAGACATGCAAATGACTGCTTGTTCGTGGCATCTCAATATGGGCCAGTCCGACTCGCTAAACTCTTTAGTCGAATCCGTGTAAGTCGGAATAGCATCTCCATGCCCATGACAAGTGGAACCTAGTCATCTGCCAACTTTCACATTGGTCTAAGTTGTGTGTCCGACACAACCTCAATCACCAAGGACAATTAGTATGAACGACATGAATATGTAGTTCCACAATCAAATCACATATTCGATGATACATATCAGTAGTTCATACATGGACCATAACCTTATGAATACACAGGAATATCATCATACATGATTGCCTCTAGGGCATATTCCCAACAGCTGGCACTATGGCTCTTGTTAATAGGTTAGTCCAAGAAATCATATGAAAAGTACTCCAAAGTTGGAACAAAACACAAGAAAGTAGATAAAACCAAGCATGGAACATCAAAAATTATAGGTACATTTGCAATGTATCAACTCTCATTGCCCCTATCATAAGCATCTTGAAGTGATTAAGGTTAAAGTGAACAAACTATGGTGTACATGCTTGACGAAGTATAAGTTAGAAATCACATGTCCCTTGAATACGAGGGCTGCTCCTCATGCTACTCATGTTTAGTCACCGGTAAGTTCTTGTCATTGTAAGTACATGTGTATCATACAGAACCGCCAACGGGGTACCCCTTGCCCGATGATACAGAAGAATCCCCATATCAAAATGACAAGGCAAGCAGACAACAAGCATCTCAGCAATCTTATTATTTACCATGGGAATATGGTGCTTTTTTTATCTCTTTCCTCTTTTCATAGTATCTTTTTTTTCTCAATCTCTATCTCTTTTTTTATAAGAAGAATGATTCGTAGATACTCATTATGGTTACACTGCAGGTTTCCACCATGTCAGCATGGATTAGACCAGCGGCCCAGGCGTTTCTCAAACACATATACATAACTCCATGGACTTACAAGCTCCCATTTCATTTCACACCAACGACATCCATAGACAAAAGAGCATGATATCAACTAGGTACAAAGTACTAGTGCAATGTTGAAAGCGTTCCCCATGAAAACATGGTTCTGCTAATTCCCAACGAATAAGTGCAAGCATATACAACATATATGACACAATGGTTCAAGTTTATTAAGGGTAAGAAAAGTAAAGTGTGCCATCAAGTTCGTGAGAGCTTTAATCACTAGTTTTTCCCATAACAAGTTTAATTTGGAAGGTAAACAAAAGCATGAATATACTTGGAATAGCATAAGCTAGTAGGTAGGTATGGTGGACTCTTTGGAATAACTTGGTTTAGGGATCTAGATGCATGAGTGGAACTCACACTTGGTTACGGAGGCTAGCAAAAGACTGGGAGCGACAACCTAAGAGAGCAATAATGGCCATAATCATGCAGAGCGACAAAACATCATTGATCAAATCATAAAGTGATACTACAAGTTGAAAACTAAAGGATCATAAAGGCTATGGTGACTTGAGTTAGTCATAACATGGTGTGAGCATGCGCCAAGTCAACCCAAATAAAGCATCAAAGGAGAATACCACAATACTATGCTTTAATATGCTAAAACAACGCATGATTCATCCAAGGAACATTAAGCAATCTCAATTGTTTATAACAAGTCATGCTACAGCAAAGAATACTAAGTATAAAGCCAAAACAATATCAAGCATGGCATGACAAAGCATAGGCCACAGTCAAAAACAAGCTCTCTTTACCACTTAAGCATGAACTTTTCCTACTCTTTTCCACTCTAAACCAAACTATTTGAAAACCAATGTATGAAAGAGGGGGTCCAACCAATTTATTCAGCAAGCTAAGCAAACGAAAAACGAAAACGAAAACGAAAAAGAAGACGCTCCAAGAACAACACAACTGTGCATGAAACAATAAAAATGAAGCGTTTGGAAGAAACCTGGAATTTTTATTGATGAAGAAGGGGATGCCTTGGGCATCCCCAAGCTTTGACGCTTGTACTTCTTGGATATTTCTTGGGGTGACACGGGTGGCATACCCAAGCTTGAGCTTTAGTCCATTCTTCATCTCATTACTCATTCCTTCCATACACCTAAAAATTTTCCTTCATACAAAACTTCACACAATCTTTATTAGCAACATTAGTGCACTCAAGATAATAAGTCTTTTGGTTCAGTTTCAATAACAATAAAACTTTCATTAAAACACAAGCTACTGTAGCACTTCCCTCAAAAAGATCAATTCCCCAAAGAGAACTCAAAAGGAACCAACAACAAGCAAATGCAAATAATGACAGAAATCTGTCAAAACAGACTAGCACGTAAAAACGATTTTTTTGAAGACCTTCTGTTGCTCAAATCAAAAAGTGTTGAACTAACGAAAGTTAGATGACAACCTGGGGCAGAAGCAAAAAAAGTCACGCCTCAAAAGGACGTACAGAGATTTTACACGAATTTTTACGGTGAAGCACAAAAATCTGTTTCGGGACAACAACTTTCCCAAGCATTACTTCTCTCTCATTAGAGGTTACTCTTGGCACAAAAAGCAAATAAAAAGGATGAGGAGAGGTTATTACAGAGGTATTAACTTCCAAGACTCATCTAAAACTTTTGGGTTATCTCCCAATAAGTACTTTTCTTTAACGCCTTTAAGTTAGGCATGATAGTTTGAGAAGATGCTCACATAAGAAATATGAATTGAAGTAAAAGAGAGCATCAAAAAGCAAATTCAAAACACATTTAAGTCTAACCCACTTCCTATGCATAAGAATCTTGTAAAGAAACAAGTCATGAAAGCACAAAGCAACAAGCATAGGAAAGCAAAACAAGTGCAACTTCAAAATTTTCAACATAAAGAGGGGAAACTTAATATTATTGAGATGCATAGAACCATGTTTCCCTCTCTCATAATAACTTTCAGTAGCATCATGAATAAAAGTAACAATATAACTATCACAAGAAACATTCTTATCATGAGCCACATGCATAAAAGAATTAATACTCCCCACATAAACATAGTCATTCTTATTGATTGTAGTGGGAGCAAATTCAACATAATAGCTATCATTATTATTTTCATCACCATAATCATCAAATATAGGAGGTATAGTATCATCATAAGCAATAGAATAGTTATCTTCCAAAGTGTGTTCATTTGTAAACATATCATCATTGGAAGGATCATGGATAGCACTAATAGTACAACAATTATTAATATCATCATTTTCAGAATTGGTACCAAAGAGATTTTCAATATCAAAAGAAGTGTGCTTTTCCCAATCATGATCACTACTATAGATAACAGGCATGGGAACATCATCGAGTTCAGACTCATCAAAAACTATAATAGGAGCAACATGCTTAGAGGAAAATAACGTTTCCTCTCTCCTTTTACTTCTCCTCTTCTTCTTTTTCTTCTTCTCTTTAGGAGGGAGAGGCTTGAAAGGAAGCTTCTCCATATACCCTGGTTCATTATTAGAGACAATAGAAGAAACTTTGGAGGATTCCTCCTTTTCATTAATAAGATCAAAACACATATTAGTCCTGTCATATTTTGATAAAACCTCATCTTCTATAATATTTTGTATGTAAGTATTTGCGTAGCAATTATCAACACAATAAAGATGACAACCATGCAGGACACTATTCATATCAAAAGCACTCATATCTACCAAAGAAGTTTTTCTTGATAATTCTTCACACCCCAAAAATAATGTAAGTTCATCATGCTGATTAGGAGTGATCATGTCATCACAATACAAACTTGCAGTACTCATTGGATTAGAAGGGCTATTATTATGGCCTGAGCATTGAAAATTGAAATGACCCACTTCAAAGCAAAGTTCACAAATAAAAGGATAGAGGCCATAGACTTTTTTACCAAGGTCATTTAGATCCCTAAACCACGTTCTAGTTTTTTCATACCTGTGGGTGATACAATGTTCTTCTTCAATTTGATTATTCTCACAAGGTCTATGTATTCCACAAAAATTAACATGCTTATAATAAATAGTACTTTCAGAGGTTGGAGCATGTTTATTGCTATCATTAATAACAATTTCATTTTCCATGCAAGTGTCTTTAAAAGGCTCATGATACATGTCCCATTTTTCTTTAGGAGCATTAATATGAGAAGCAAAGGTTCTATAACAATCAACAAGAATTTGAGGATCAAGACCATATTTAGCACTAAGATATTGAAAATCAGCAGTTTTAGCGAAAGACTTAATGCAATCATACTCATAGTTTATACCTGGTTCTTTACCTTTGTTGTTATCCCAATCTTCGGTATTGCTTTGAATTGTTTCAAGAAGATCCCACTTAGCTTTGACCTCCTTACTTATGAAGGATCCCTCTAAACAAGTATCTAGATAGTCCTTGTAATGTCTTGAAAGCCTTGCATAGAAATTATTAATAACAATATTACTGGGGAGCTCATGAATGGGACATTTGAGCATTAGTGACTTCAATCTCCCCCATGCTTGGGCAATACTTTCTCCATCATGTGGATGAAAATTATAAATGTAATTCCTATCTTTATGAACTTCATCAGGAGGATAAAATTTAGAGTAAAAGAGAGGTACTATTTCCTCCCATTCAAGAGCTTGACCATTCTTCAGCAGCTTATACCATTCTTCAGCTCTTCCTTTCAGTGATAATGAGAATAACTTCTTCTTAACTTGATCTGTTGTAATACCTGCACACTTGAACAACCCGCATAATTCGTGTATAAAGAGCAAATGATCACCGGGATGGACATTTCCATCTCCAACATAATAGTTGTTTATAACACGTTCAACAATTTTTATAGGTATTTTAAAAGAGATGCTTTAAGTATGTGGATTTAAAATATCACAAGTATCATTAGAATTACCACATATGGGAGATAAAGTATCATAAGAGCAAATTTTCTTCTTTAAAACTGGGGAAGTAAAAAGATCATTTTCATAAAAACTAACTTTCCCAAGCTTAGACGTTCCCATAGCATTAGTAACAAAGGTGTTCAAAAGATTCATACTAATAACATTGTTATTAGCATGGAAAGAAGGTTCCAAGGGTTTTTTAATTTTCTTTTCAAAGAATTCATGTTCTACATTAGGAAAAATACTAAAAAGCTCTCTAATTTTGTTGTTGTTTTCCATTAAGCCTAACTAGTGAAAACAAGAAACAAAAAGACAAAATTGCAGAATCTAAAAGAAATAACTTCGAGCACTCACACCGGAGGATGTGAGTACCTTTTACCTTACCTCCTCGGCAACGGCGCCAGAAAATAGGCGGTTGCCGTGGGAGGTTCTTCTTCTTTAATCCTCCGGTGTGAATACCTTTTACCTTAACTCCCCGATAACGGCGCCAGAAAATAGCTTGATGTCTACGCACTTCTATTCTTGTAGACAGTTGTTGGGCCTCCAAGTGCAGATGTTTGTAGAGCATCAGCAAGTTTTCCCTTAAGTGGATCACCCAAATTTATCGAACTCAGAGAGGAAGTGGTCAAAGGTATCCCCACTCAAGGAACCCTGCAATCAAGATACAAGAAGTCTCTTGTGTCCCCAACACACCCAATACACTTGTCAGGTGTATAGGTGCACTAGTTCGGCGAAGAGATAGTGAAATACAAGTGGTATAGATAATTATAAGTGGTAACGGTGATAGAAAATAGCTTGATGGCCTGGAAAAGACTAAAGCAAAACTGAAATAAATATGGAAGCAAGCAAACATGTAATAGATCTAATAGAAAACGGTGTATCAATGCTTAGAAACAAGGTCTAGGGATCATACTTTCACTAGTTAACACTCTCATATAAATATCTTCTCTTTATGATACTACTCTTAACTACTCTCCGGTTGGACACTCTAATCGATGGTAGGGCTATAACAGCACACCTCAAAGTAAGCCTTTCCCATCTAGAAAACCCCACACTGTCACCTTGAGCACTAGATGGTTACAACAAGCACCACAATTTTATAAAGACATCCAACTCCAAATATAACTCATAACAAGTATTTGTAATCTCTAGCCTAAGTGCCACCATGGTGTGCACGCTGTCACTTTCACACACATGGGGAGAGCAGAGATCTATTAAAGCACTTGAGTAGCAAGGTAGATCTACTTGATTACAAAGCTCATGATAACAATATGATCATGCATAGAGAGAGATGAACACATAGCTACCGGTAGAACCCTTAGCCTCGAGAGAGAACTACTCCTCCTCATCATGGGAATCAGCAATGGTGATGGAGATGGCGGTGGAGATCGATGGAGATGGCTCCGGGGGCACTTCCCCGTCCCGGCAGGGTGCCGGAATAGAGACTTTCTGTCCCCCGAATCCCCCCTTCAGTGGCGGCGGTGCTGCGGAACTTTTCGTGGATTTGTGATTGACGATTTAGGGTTTTCGCATCGGGAGGAATATATAGGCGAAAGGGCAAGGTCGGTGGAGGCCGGAGGGGCCCACACCACCTGGTGGCGCGGCCGAGGGGGACCCGCGCAATCCTATGGTGTGGCTGGCCCCTGGCCCCTCTCCGTCTCGTCTTTTGGCTCCGTGAGTCTTCCGGTAAAGTATCAACTTTGGCTTTTGTCCCGTCTAATTCCGAGAATATTCATTTTCTGACTTTCTGGGACCAAAAACAGCAGAAAACAGGCAACTGGCACTGTGGCTCTTTGTTAATAGGTTAGTCCAAGAAAGTGTATGAAAAGTACTCCAAAGTTGGAACAAAACATAGGAAAGTAGATAAAACCAAGCATGTAACATCAAAAATTATAGATACATTTGCAATGTATCAAGCACCACTTCAAATTTTTGAAACCACTAAAGCATGTTTGAAACATCTAAAACCACTATTACATGTTTGAAACAATTGAAACCACCACATAAGAAGAATCGGAACCACACGACCAAGTTTGATTTAATTGAAACCACCGCTTCAAACATTTGAAACCACGAAAACATGTTTCAAACATTTGAAACCACTAATACAAGTTTGAAATAATTGAAACCACCACATAAGAAGAACTGGAACCTCAAGACCAAGTTTCATTTCATTCAAACCACCACCCAAAAAACCACTGGAACCTCAAGAACAAGTTTCATTTATCTAAAACCACAAAACCATGTTCGAAACAATTGAAACCACAATTTCATACATTTGAAACCACTATAACATGTTTGATACATGTGAAAGCACTAATACACATTTGAAACCATTGAAACCACCACATAAGAAGAACCGAAACTATAAGACCAAGTTTCATTTAATTGAAACTACAAAACCATGTTTGAAACAATTGAAACCACCGATTCAAACATTTGAAACCACTAAAACATGTTTGAAAATCTGAAACCACTAATACATGTTTGAAACAATTGAAACCATCACATAAGAAGAACCGGAACCACAAGAACAAGTTTCATTTAATTGAAACCACAAAATAGTGTTTGAAACAATTCAAAGGAACACTTCAAATATTTGAAACCACTAAAGCATGTTTGAAACATCTAAAACCACTAATACATGTTTCAAACAATTGATATCACCATATAAGAAAAATCGGAACCACAAGACCAAGTTTCATTTAATTGAAACCACAAAACCATATTTGAAACAATTGAAACCATCGCTTCAAACATTTGAAATCACTAAAACATGTTTCAAACATTTGAAACCACTAATACAAATTTGAAACAATTGAAACCACCATATAAGAAGAAATGGAACCTCAAGACCAAGTTTCATTTAACTGAAACCACACAACCATGTTTGAAACAATTGAAACCTTGATTTGGTTTTCAATTTTTTTATAAAGGTATGATGTGGTTGCAATTGTTTCATAATGGTTCGGTGGTACCACCTATTTCATAAAGGTTTGATGTGGTTTCAATTGTTTCATAAATGTTTCATGTGGTTTTACCTATTTAATAATGGTTTAGTTGTTCCTAAGCCTTTTGAAACTATTGAAACCACATCAAGCCTTTGTGAAAGAATTGAAACTACGACAAGCTTTTATGAAACAATTGAAATCACATCAAAAAACTTTGAAATGATTAAAACCCATATGGACATTGTGAAACAATTTAAACCCCGTCAAGCGTTTATGAATCAATTGAAAACCATCAATAATTTGTGAAATAATTGAAACCACAGCAAGCCATTATCATATATTTGAAAACACACCAAGCCTTTATAGTGGTTTGAAACTGTGGTTTTAGTTGTTTCATATAAGTTCATTTGTTTCGAAAAGACCTGATGTATTTTTCATAAATGTGTGGTGGTATTTCAATTATTTCATAACAGTTGTATGTGCTTTCAATTGTTTCATAGTAGTTTGGTGGTTATACCCGATTCAAAACCAAAATCACACTTTCAATTGTTTCATAAAGGATGATGTGTTTCAATTGTTTCAAATGTTTAATAATGGTTCAGTGGTTCCAATAGATTTAGGATCATGGTTTCAATTGTTTCATAAATGTTTGATGTGGTTTCAATTATTTCATAAAGGCTTGATGCAGTTTTACTTGTTTTATAATTTATTTCATATAGGTTTTATGTAGTTTCAAATGTTTCACAAAGGTTTAGTGATTTCACCTGATTTCAAATCGTGGTTTCATATGTTTCGTATAGGTTTCATGTGGTTTACATTATTTCATAAGGGTTTGGTGGTTCCTCTAGATTTACAACCATAGTTTCATTTGTTTCATAAAGGTCTGATGTGGTTTCAAATATTCATAAATATTTGCTTTGTTCCTTTCCTAAAGATTTCATTATTTCTAAAGGTAACTTCAATTTATTATCTGTGGTATATTTTCATAAATGTTCTAAATATTTCAAAACCAAATCCATAATATATGTTTAATAAAGGTTCAGTAAATGCTGAAAAATCATTGTATCAAATGGGTGGAAGTGTTACACATGATCTATGTTTTTGGCAATATAACATAAGGTTTCACCTTTTCCCCATGCAATAGTTGTAATAGTTTTCTATTATAGAAAAAGTTCATTCATAAAATGGTTGCAGTACCTTCCGCACATCCGAGTCTCGGGTCCTTGCCCGCGACACGACGCTTGGCGTGCACACATGACGTGTTGCCTAACACTCGGCGACACGCACATCCCTCGCGTCAGCATTAATATAATCGTTGTTAAAAATATGCCTCTTGTCATGCCCCAACCAACTTGTCGTGTATATACTAAAGATTCTATTATAGACCATAATAGATATAACTAGATGTTGGTGTGCACCTCGGCACGAAAATCCCGCCAAATTCACACTGTTTTACATTTTAAGTATAATGGTGATAAAATTTAGGTGGGAAATGGTAAGCGTTTGCAGTTTTTCTAAAATAAAAGTAATGCATTCTGGTTTTGCAGCGTGCCAAAGTCAAAGTAGCTAGGTGCCTGGCCCTCCAAGAAATCAATAATAAGCAAGTCGCAAATGAGAAATAAAGAACTATATGTTTCATTTTACTGAGTATATAATAGAATTATCAGCTCATGCGGAGAAAAAGAATACATCATAGCATATATCAAGCGCGCTTCTGATATAGTGGTTGGATATAGTGGTTGCTGAGAGAATGAAGACATAAATCAGAAGCCAACTTAACTTGGAGTAGCATTAGCCAACAAAGAGAAGCAAGATAATAAATAAAGTGCAGCCTACACATTCAGAATCTCTTCAACATAATTACTGCAAACACCACAAAATACACGTAGATCTGTCCAGTCTAAGAGAGTCCTCAATGAACTAAGTATCCCTTATACATTTAGTGTCTTCTACTATTTCTGTATTCTAGACATCGACACGGCAGACCCTTCCAATGGTACTCACACAAATGTTGCTATCTTTGCATAATTAAAGAGGGTACTCGGTCTTTGAAACATCATGTTTTTGTAGCATATGATCGAGTCTTTGAAACTCTGGTAATCCTACAATAGCAAATACAGTTATAAGTGTTAGAATTTACTCTAATCATGCTTTAATTCAGAAGTCTATAAATCCATGGGATCCACAAAGTCAATATAGTTATATTTATATATATATATATATATCTCTCCGGAAGCCAAAAAATTATCTTGGTCACGGGAGCTAACTTAGAATGATCCTACAAAATCAGAGATTTCATTCATTCTGAAGAATTACCTTATGAAGCAAGATGCACTTGATTAACAAAAAAAATGAATCAGATGTGCATGTATTTGATAAACTAAATGAGTTTTCATGATCAGATCAAATTGAAAATCATGTTACAGCAGCAATGATTTGGTGATATCTTAATAGCCACTAATCAAGAATTATGTAGATAGATGCCTTTGAATATGTAATTAATACATATAAGGCCCAAAGGGCGCTTACACAGCTCACAAACCTACACAGGTTATTAGTGTCCAGTTCTCGATGTCTACATCAATCCACACATAGTGTGCTAGGCTAAAACAGAGGGAAATGAAGTATGAAAAGAACATTTGGAACAAAAAGCATGATTTAGTAATATCACATGAGCTTCAGATTATAGTTTGGATAACACAAACAATTATACTGTTATCAGATCAATTTGCCAAAATCCACATGGCCAAATTTTAGTAATATCACATCAGCTTGATAAAGAAAGGTTGCACAGAATATCACATCAGTTTGATAATTAGTATACTTCATGTATAATATTATATCTCCATACCAGATATATTAATGCAAAAGTTGGTTAGATTATAGTTTGGATAACTGCCTAACATTGTTCTGGAGTATTCTGCTTCCTAAATACTATGGTGTCTGAAAAAAAGATGGTTTTCTTTTATTAACACATAACTAAGAAAAAATCAATATTATATTTGATAGAACCATGTTTGTTAGGTAGTAATTCTAGTTTGTACAATAAATATCATTCTTGTGGTATCATTGTTGCATGAAAAAACCAAAAAGTGGTCGAACAAATTATCTACTGGAGATAACTTAGCACAAGAAATCTAGCAGGCTTTACAATTTTTGATCCTAGTCTTTCAGTATATTGAGAAACAGAGATCCTTCCACGATACGATGATGCGATTGTCTAAGAAGGAAACTACTCACTGAGATAGCTAAAACTATGAAATATTCATTTCGACCATACATCGGAATTAGTCCCCAACACAAGAACTTAGAAGGCAATTGAGAGCCTCTGAACCGATCTCTCTAATCATTCCATACATGAATAACCCACTTCCCCAATTCTTTAGCTATTTCATGGGTTAAGTGGGGGAAACTCCAACAGATACACTATTATCAGACTAACCAAGCAATGATAAGTAATAAATCAAGCCAGGGCAAGGAAATCTGGTCATATCATAACTAAAATAGGAAAAATGTAGTAATAATTTGAACTGGGTCAAAATAAATGCTCTAAGAAAGAAGAAGAATCACACACCGCACTAGATCAGGAGCAGCAGGCTCAACAGCTGCACCAGTCGTGTCGTTGTCCTTGGTCATGGTCAGCTAGAAATGGAAGCACGTCATCCGCCTCCAGCTGCATCTTGGAAGTGTGTGCGTCCACCGCTGCGCTAATGACGGCAGCGGCGTCTGTGTCCCTGACTTCTGCGAGGAAGGGTGGAGCGGGGTGTCCTCGCTAGCGTCGCTTGCAGATAATGATGAGGACTTCGACCTCCTGGCCAAACTTCAATTCCTGTAACAGTCTAAAAATAAATTCAGTAATAAATCTGAGCACCTATTTGATCTCATGTGTCAAATTCCAATTTCTAGTTGCATCAATACAAACTTAAATACTAATATCCACGCATATGCTGTATCAACTCCTAAAACAAATAGGAGCAGGAAGTGGTTGTTGGGTTGAATCCGGTCAGATCTCAAAGTGAGCGAGAGAGACGAGAGACGGACCTGCCGGCGCGTCTAGCGTGCTAGGTGACCCCAGAACTGTCGATCTACAAGAGCGAAGGCAGTGGAACAAGGACGGCGGCGCTGATCTTAGGTGGCGGGAGAGGCTATCTCCGGTTAGATCTCAAAGTGAGCGAGAGGGACGAGAGACGGACCTGCGGGCGCAGATGGGGGGCGTGGAGCAGCCGTCCAACAAGCTTTATCTTCTCGGAGACTACAGAGATGGCTGGTCGCCGTCGGTGCTCGAGATCTGTCCACGAGAAGATCGAGAGAGAGATGGGAAGGAGAGAGAGGCTATACATTAGTTCTTCTTTGGATGTTTTTGCAAATTGCCTCGGAACAGAACTTTTGACCGGACGCGAATCTCGAATCGGTAAGGGACGGAAGATTCGACGCCGGCACATATCGGCGCCGGTAGAATCGCTGGGTTCATGCACGGGGCTCGTTGCGTGTAGCGGTTTTGATGACCAAGTCAACCAGTCGGGCGTGTCTCTGAATTCTGTTCTCCCTGTGACCCTGATCCGTTCCGCACTCCCTCTGGCGATTTTTTTCTAAATAATACACTTTTTTAATTAATTTGACAAGTGTTGCACGAATTGAGCATTTTACATATCTAGTGCTTTGTCGGCGATGGTCACGCCGAATGAAATACATTCGACGAAAAGCAGACCGAGAGTTCTATTCGGTGTGGGCTTGGCCGAATCAAACTTTATTCGACGTCGTTGTTACCGAGTGCATGTGGTGGCGGGTCCGCTCTGCTCAATTGCCTCACTCGGCGACAGTGTGATCGAGTACCGCACTCGGCGACAGCCTGGCCGAAAGCCTCCAAAGAGGACCACGCCGTCGCGCGAGCCCGTCCCACACACAGCGCCTTCTTCATCGCGCGTTGCTCGCTGCCTCTCTCTCTAGTCGACAAACCTCACATATTTTGCACCAGATTTCTCCGATTTAGCCCAGATTAGCCACTAAATCTTCTGTCTAAAACCACTATAGAGATAGGGGAACCCGATCTACTGATGGGTTAGCTCAGGACTCGATTTGGTGGTGGATTTTTAAAGGAATGGTGGTGGTGTTGGGGTGGAGCAATGGCAATGGTGGTGCTATGGTGGAGCTTGAAGCAGGGGCGTTTATGAGCTGCACCGTGCTGCTTCTTTGGTGAACCAAGACTGCTGTACCGAGTGTCTGCTCATGCATCAAGGGTAAACTCTAATCCCTCGTTAATCACAGTTATTGTATATGGTTATGCGACTACTCGGGCTGTGGTTAGGAGACTATCCTATACTAGCACTCAAGCGTGCTTCGCCGCGCCGTCTACAACACGTTTCATCACCATGTGTTTGGCTCGATGGGCTTACATGTGTTTTCAGCTGGCAGCATTGGTCTTAGGTACCTGGTTAGGTCGTACAATATAGTTCTAGTAAGAGCAGGTTGTTGAGTAGATTATTGTTTTTGCTGTAATCAAAATATCTGTAGTGTCAATGTGAAGTTACATTCATTTTCCTTTCCGCATTACTGAATACTTGTTAATTTGAGTAGTCAAAAAATAATACTCTTTCCGAGGCAATAATGGACTCGGATTTCGGATGTATCTAGTAATCTGAGTTAATTTGGATCGGAGGGAGTATATTAACACCGTGCCTAATAATTTGATGAGAAAATATCTCTTTTAATCAGCGGTATCGTTTTTAAATCTGTCCATGCACCACACAATCAATCACCATTCATTCTCATGTACTCCCTCCGTTTCAAAATATAAGATGTTTTAGCTTTGTGAAAGGAGTGTATCTAGACCCATTTAGTGTCTAGGTTCACTCCAAACGTAGATGAACCTAGACACTAAAAGAGGTCTAGATACATTTCACTCACAAAGCTAAAACGTCTTATAATTTGAAACAGAGGGAGTAGAAGCTAAAATGTTGACGATTAAACAAACAGAAAATTACACACGGAATAAAAAACCTAACATAGATTCTCAACATTAGGAGATATCATCAATAGTTACAAAACACTGAATAATCCTCTGATTACAAAGACAATATACACAATTAGCACTTCAGCCTAGGCAATACTAATACACATGGGTCACAATTTCAGTAAGCAATATTGCATCTTGATGTGTCGAGCATAGCTTCGAAGCACAGAACACCATATCATATTGGTATCATTAGGTTAGATGGATAAGGCTACATCAATGATAGCAATATTGCTCTCATTCGATGGATAATAGTCATTGCAATCATAATTAATAGAGAAGTTTCCTACATATTGCCATCGAAGATTTTAGCTGGGCGTATGGGTTATGGTCGCTATAAAGCTTAATCAGCTGAAAAGCCCGGCAACCAGCGCAAATCTTGAGATCATAACTGACTGGTCTGACAGCTGACTGAGGGTTCTAATCTTCAAGGTTTAGAATCTATTTCCTACAAACTGAATTAAAATCATGGATGGTCCAAACAAGAACATTCTGAGTCTTATACCATCAGAAGTTGCAAACTTTAGCTTGATCTTTGATGCATGTCATCTTGGAGAATGTCATTTGCCTCTGTAGAAAAAAATTACAAAGTTAATAAACGTGAATAGTGAAAGGGAAAGAAAGGACAGCATCCCGTGGCGAGGAAACAATGATGGCGCAGTAAACAGAGGCAAACACAGCTTTAGCGAGTATCCCTCTCCTACACAATGACTGTAGGATTAGACAAAACAACATCAAGTCAAAGTAAGAACCCAATGACATATACTGACTATACTATCACGGTTTCCATGAGGTGGGCTGGTGTAGAATTACATGTCAGGGTATAACTTGCTTTAGTAGACATGAGAAAGGGAAAACGTTCTGTTCTGTTGGCTAATAAATTATGTGCTGACATGCGCCATGCTTATGTTCTTATATTCAAATTTGACTTTCTTTTGATTTTAACACTGGTAATTGCTTCTTGACTTGCTAAAATTTCATAATGCCAGTGATAAATTTCAACGGATTTGATACCAAAGCTTACAGGATCAACCAAAAAAATCATTTCAATTAAGATCAGATGCACTCATGCATAAGTCCAAAGTTAACTGAATTTCTACCCTACACATATACTCATTCATGCATCAGTCAAGATATATATACTATCTTTAGTAGATATATGTCTCTCATTACCTTAGTGATTGGCATCAAGAAAAAAGAGCAGCCCTAGACTTCATTGACAGCGATCTTGTGAGCCCTATGAGGATCTAAATCTTTCAAACACTACAGCAAGACAATAAAAGCCCCAAAAGAAAAAATATTAGAATTTATTGCCATGTTGTCGTTGGTAACCAAACATGTCAATGACATGTAACAAAGGAATATTAATTTGATGGTTGCTTAACCATGTAGATCAGGGAAGATCGAGTACATGGTATAAACAAATTTAGCTTACTGCACCATACAATTCTTGGAGGCAACACTTTGGTCATGAATAGGCACACACATGAAATTATGAGAAGGGCAATAATAAACATATGAATTAAACCAATTATCCTAAAAAATGTTAACACAATAATTCAGCTGAACTGTACCTTCTGACTAAAGGATTGACCTTAGTTTTGCGATTATACCGTGCACAATTTACAGCCGCATACCCTGAAACTAATAACCAGACATGGATCTATTATACTCAGGAAAACAGTCACAAAAGGCTATATCTAGTGAACATGACCATATCACAAAAAATGGCAAATCAATTCCGAGACATGGATTCGGCATAGTAGTCTATGAGAAGACACAACATTTTCATATAACTGCATTCGATAGATACACTGTATAAAGCACGAAAGTAGAATTGCTTGTAAGGTGTCTCCAAGGTGGAAATTCCACATTTAAAACGGGGAAGTTCCTAGCCACTTTCTTCAGACAAAAAAAGGAAACCTAGCAAGCCTGGACATATCCAACATATAAACACCGCGGTAATCTATTTACATAAATGAACCAAACAAGGAGCTCCCCATTTTTTCCTCCGAAGCTATATTCAGACAAATTATTTGTAAAAATAGCATATGAATTTAAAATAACAATGAATGAGTAGTAATAAATACAACATGCATTCAGTCTAATACTGAGGTAGAGGAGCACATTGGATACGTTCTACTACCTAAAAAGGAGAGGTAAATGGAAGAAAGCCTGAAGGGAAATCAAGCTTACAGCCTCCAGTCCATGTCCGAGTCCACACCTTGTCCATCGGTTTCGGTGAATATAGCTTTGTTTGGATTACCTACTCCTGCAAAAACTTTAATGGGTAAGTTAAATCTTGCCTGCAAAGAGGTAAAAATATATTTGACAGGGAACCCTTAATTGTAGTAAAAAAGACCAACCTGAAAGGGGCTGGAACTACATATAGCAGATGGTCTGAAGGAAAATGCAATATGTTCAAAACATATTCACCTCCTTATCGGCTAGTTCAAGACCTTATGTAAAATCAGGTGGTTGCCGTCAAACTTTTCCATTGGCCCTTTTGTCATCGTCAAACAAAATTTCCAAATTGAATGGCTCAGAGCATTGTCATGGATTATATCTACTATTCACTATTGCTAGCTCTATAGGATAGTAGGCAAAATCAGCGCAGATCCCACATCAGCAGACCAAGAAAATAAACAACGCAGACACCGACCAGTGCCCTCCAACATCTCCAAACGACAGCCTGCAAACAAAAAAAATTACCACAAACAAACAGCAGTCAGGGGATGCCCTAATACACCAGGAACGAAGGAAGGAGACGATAGATAAGAACAAAAAAATAGATCTCAGAACAAAACATCCAAATTCAGATCTCAGAACCAACTCTGACCAGCCAATGGACAGCTAACCAGGCCGACCCAACAGACACGCTCCACACCACCACCCAGCCGCTAGCCAAAAACAGGAGCAGTGCACCACGCTGAAGGAAAACACAACACCAAGGAAGAAGGTACCAAGAACCTCACTGAGGCAAGATCTAATCCAAACTCCACCAGGCGGACCCCAGCGGAGAGAAAAGACCCGGACTTACAGCTTTAGTCACATAAGCTCTATATAAATTGTCGTACTAAACCAGACTTTAAAATCAACTCAGTTTGAATGTGAAGATAACCTTGAACACTAAATCGAGAAACAAATAGCTCCAAGTAGGATTCTCGTTGGTCTAGAGCTACTGCTCTTGCCTATTGTGCACAGCAGCTTGTTAGGAAATTTATAAGAAAAACCTTCGAATATTTTCCTATTGAGATAATTTGTAGGAT
This sequence comes from Avena eriantha, assembly GCA_910589775.1. Taxonomy (NCBI): domain Eukaryota; kingdom Viridiplantae; phylum Streptophyta; class Magnoliopsida; order Poales; family Poaceae; genus Avena; species Avena eriantha. Next base: position 372,762,706 of record OU342744.1, read on the forward strand.
ATAAGCTAGACAACGGTGCAAGATATCTTATGCATCTAATTTCCAATGATGTAACTATTCTATGATCAACAAATGTTGCTTTAACTGTAAAAAGAACATAAATGTATTGCTCATATATCTATCAGTGGTCTACTCTGCACCAATTCCACACATAAAAAGTGATAATTGACATGTAAAGAGAAATTTAAAGGAAATACCGATTCGTAGATCCATAAGCTTCGCCCAGACGTGCTGATGGTGCCTTGTCGCCATGGCCTACCGCCTCTATGACCACACAAGCAGCAACCTCAATCTTGTCTTCCTTGCCCGCCTCCTCGACGCGCTCCTTGATCTCGACCGATATGCTACTCGAGGGTGTCCCTTGGCAGGAACAGCCAAAGCTCCCCATGGTGCTTCCAATCGTGCTCCATGATTTCCTTGTTCGGCTACGCATCCCGCTGAGGGTTCCGGTGCGTGCGCCGGCTCTGCCGTCGCCGTACCTTGGAGGAGACTCGGTCCAGATGAAGAAATTATTGGTTTGGAAGCACCCATTCGTGCCAAAACCGTGTGCGCTCTGCGGTCCGCTGCCGTTGTACATGGTGGCGCCGGGGAGCGGTCAGCGAGACCCTAGGTTTGCGGTGAGTTGGTTTCGTGGCCTTTCATCATTCAGTGTAACGTGAGATGAGACGGAGGAGGCAGCGGACCACGCGATAGGAGCGGTTGGAGAGCAGATTAGCGACTCGAGGGAGAGGCAGCTGGAAACCCTAGTGAGGGCGCCTGAGAGGAAAATGAGAGAGACCGGGAGGAAGGGGATGATACCGGGCGTCACCATGGATTGGAGGTCGAGACGGTTCCCCGGGCTCCCACGGCCCACCGCCCCGCCGACTGAGTGCACAGGCTGCCATGGCCACACGCCTTGCTATCGTCGGTGAATTGGCATCATTGTCGCGGCTGCCACTGCCGACCCCGCTGCCTGCGCTCGTTTTTTGGCGTCTGTTGCCGGACGCTCAACACAGAGGTCACGATGGTGGCGCACGCTGCCGTGTAGGAAGGCCCGCGAGCAGAGGAAGAGGGAGGAGGCGGCGAGGACTTGGTTGTGTGGGTCTTCCCCTTCCGATTCTGTAGAAGGATGGAGCGGATCTGCCCCCAAATCCAAGACAAAAAGGAATAATTAGCCAGAATCTGATAGAAGGGATGCTGAATCGATTAAATAGGATACATGCCGTAAGATGAAGTCCCCAAACAGGGATGGTTTTGACTCGATTTGGAAGTAAAGCAAAGAAAACTGAGCACCTTCTACTGTCGGCGCTGCACGCGCGACGTCCTGAAGGATATGGCAGTGGTGCTGTGGCTTGGGCACGACGGCGAGGCTGCTGCCTCCGCTGGAGGGGGCGGCATAGATAAGAGCGGCACAGGCCGGTGAGCTAAAGGCGGTCTAGAGCAGGGCGATGACGGGTAGGGTATCGCCCGGGACCCCGGGAAGGATAGCAAAAGAAAGACGCGTTCACCCAGCACAACCTGAAGGCCAGCACTCGACGCGTCGCAAAAACGGAAGACACAAGACGGTGGTCAATCGTTCAGCGCTGCAGGGCCCACGCACGGTAACGAAGTGCTCCTCGATCGCTCACTGAGCTCACAATCTCTCAGCCTTAAGACTTTAAATAATAACTAAGAAGATCACCCCACTAAGATATTTCTTTCAACATGCAGTCTATCCACCTCATTAATCCTCCAGGTCAGCACGGATGGTCCCACAACCTATTTTCCCAACCCGTGTAACCTGCCCAGTCACCATTTTTATTCTTATTTCTAAGCATCAAATCTTCTGGTCACACATCCGTTCGCCTTCTTCTCTGTCTGGTTTGCGTTATACTTATCTCGATTAATTAGACACCACTTCATCTCTCTTGCATTTTCCACTTACACACGTACGTGAAATATTACTCCTGATCTTGATCAAGAAATTAATGGGTCATGCATGCAAGCATCGGGTACAGGTAGACTCCTTTGGCTTCATCCCAATAAATTCACGACGGCCGTTAGCAGTCTTCTCCACTTCTCTTTCCATTGTGCGCCCCACGTTACTTCTTTATATATCCCTGCTGCGACACCATCATACACGCGGCTTTGGCCACCGCACATTTTCGGCTAACGCTTGGGGTGAGAGGAGGTCATCACTAATTTGCTTGCCTCCCCTTATCATCCATCCTTCGCCATGATCGACATGTATAGAAGCTCGACCGGAGGCTCTGCCACCATCTGCGTCTATGAAGATGACAACAAGAAGCAATGATGCCATGGCGGTTCCTCTCTGGTTTCTCGGTTACCCCACTCCTTTAATTGTACAGTATGGTCCTGTAACTCTGAACTCTTCCTGGATTGTATTTTCTTCGAACTATGGAGTATGCAACGGTGAGCGCATTCTATTTTCCTCATGTTGGAATAGTGTTATTCAGTTTTTTGTTCAGTAGAACATAACGTTGTTTCACAAGAGATGGATTCTCTTTACTTGCAGGAGTAAATGTTGTACTACTTCTAAATGCTAACGATTGCTAGCTTATCCCATCACTACTGAGGGAAAATGATAATCGTTCTACACCGCGCCGATGGTTCTACTAAGCCTGTCTAAATTTTTACTCCGTCGGTATATAATGTGATGCTATTTCTCTACAATAATGGATCTACAGACAGCGGAAGGAATTAACCGCGACAGATTTCAGGAACTGCTCACATAGTGCAGCTATGGAAAATGGCTATACAGTGGAAGAAATTAACATGAACTATGCAACTTTTTATCACAGTCTTTTCATTCAAGTCCGCAAAAAAAAATCCCCGATTTGTACATGCACATCCAGTGATCAACATCGACGGTGATTTTTCTCTTTACATATTTCTCTAAGTTTAATATATCGGAACAAAAATTGTGATAACATTTTTCTGCCAGTCCTCAATCCACTATGTGAAATTTGAGTTGGGTCATTTAAATTTACTTCTCTCTAAAAAAAACTTCTGGCTAGCGAGTCATGGTGTTTGGATTATTCATTTTCCTATGTACCAATGTTTAGCATCAGTGAGTCGTGATTTATTTGTTCAGTCTTCTGTCTACAAATGATCAGCAACATATATTTGATAATACACCATTTTGTTTTTTGAGCAATACCCTAAATCATTCCACTTAATTCGATGATTCATTTTTATGTACATATATCTTTTAAATAATTTAATATGAATTCCCGCTGCAACGCGCGAAGGAATCATCTAGTTAGAATAATTAGGAGGGTTTTAGTATATTATTTAGAATATTTGCGGACAGTTGTACATAGTTTATTTAGAATAGGTGGATTTGTAGAAAGATTTGGCATGTGGATTTGTATGAATATTAGCCAGACTATTAGTATATTATTTAGAATATTTATGGATAGTTGTACATAGTTTTATTTAGAATAGGTGGATTTATAGAAAGATTTGGCTGGTGGATTTGTAGGAATATTAGCCAGACTATTAATATATTATTTAGAATATTTGCAGATAGTTGTACATGTATTTATGCATTATCGATAATTAATTATTTAGATCGATTTTTTAATGTCAGCAGAGATGTCGAATATAGTGAAGTTCATGTTTTACTATTGTCCTGGTAATATCCAATACTATGAATATGGAGCAGATTTGCGTGAGTTTCATTTTACGGAGTTGGATTTGACTGCCCCTCAAACCTGGAGTGTTAGTCAATTGAAGAAATGGTTGACGGATTGTTTAGGATATAATCTCGAAACATACACCGTCAGTGTCTAAGCATTGTGGACAAAGTCTATCAAGAACATTTTCTAGATTTTGAAGGATGTAGATCCTAAGAGAGATTTGTTTAAATGGTTAAAATGTTGCCAGGACAGGCACATACACCCTGTTTCACTAGTGCTTCCTGTTTTGAAGGAGATTAATCCGCAAGCATCGGAAGGTGGACACGATCCTGGCCATAGTGTTGAATCTAGTGGCGGGACATACTTGATGACCCACAAGTATAGGGGGTGTATCGCAGTATTTTCGATAAGTATGAGTGTCGAACTCAACGAGGAGCAGAAGGTGCTGGCTAGTGGTATGGATCAGGAATTCTCTGCAAATACTTAGTAAACGAATTTTTAGGGGTTTTCGATAAAGCAAGTAAACAAAGTACGAGTAAATAAAAGACAGTAGGAATAAATGCAGCAAGTGGCCCAATCCTTTATGCAGCAAAGGATAAGCCGGTTGTATTACTTAAGATGACCAAACGTTCTCGAGGACACATGGGAAGACTGTCAAGTGCTTTCGCTTCATATAGTTGATTAATCTTCTCTAGCTTGCTAAGTGTTGTGTGGGTGAACCTGTGTTAATGTACCGCCCCATCCAAGACTAATACATACATGTGATTATACCCATTCCAAACATCCGTAAGTACAAGAAAATAATTAAGGTAGAAACCTAACCACAGCTTTAAACTCTAAGACCCTTACGTCCCTTGTGCAATGGTTTCCTAACGGGGGTTCAGGTTTCTGTCACTCCGGCAACCCCTACGATTAGTAGCCAAATACACAATGCATTCCCCTAGGCCCATATAGGTGAAGTGTCATGTAGTCGACGTTCACATGACAACACTAGAAGAAGTACACCACAACTTAAATAACAATCTATTGAATCTTTCTCAACACAACTCCACTACTAACAACATCACTTCTCCCATGTCCTCAAGAACAAAACAAACTACTCACAAGACTTCATATGGATCATGATCAGAGATGGAATAATGATGTATAACAATCTGAACATAAACAATAATTCAATGGTTCACTCAATAGCATCAACTACAAAGAGTAATCAACACCGGGAAAGTTTCCCCTATGAACTATGCAAGATTCAACTCAATTGTTACAGCAATATGGAGATGGTGATGAGGGTGCTGATGGTGATGATGGTGGTGATGATGATGATCCCGATGAAGTCCAGCTTGATGGTGGTGTTGATGGCGACAATCTCCCCTCTTCGGGAAGGAATTCCCCTAGCAGAAATCTATCTGCCGGAGAGATCTTTCTCTCTCGGTGTTTTCCGCCCCGCAGAGGCGGCGGAATCTTTCTGTGGTCGCTCCCCGAGTCTTAGGGTTTCGGGAGGATGATATACGCCAGAGGGGAGAGCCAGAGGTGGGCCAAGGCGGCCACACTACCTCCTGGCGTGGCCTAGGGCTGCCCGTGCCATGGGGTGGTGTGGCCCCCCTGTGGCCCATCTCCACTCCATCTTCTGGCATCCTTAGTCTTATGAAAAAATAGGATTTTCCGTATATTTTCCCGGATTTTCTGATCTTCGCGAATTTTGCCTCCAAACAACACCTTTTCCATCAGAATCCCGACTGTAGCGGTCCATTCTCCAAAAGTCATCAACCATGCAAAAACAGATGAAATAACATAAGTATCACCTCTCAATGTGAAATATATCAATGAATAATAGTGAATTAAGACATAGAATAATGATGCAACATGGACATATCAGTACTTTATGTCCAATGCTGGAGGTGGTGGTTATGAATCAGAGCAGAGTAGTTAGATAGGAGGAGGTGGTGGTGGTTACGAACCAGGGCAGAGTAGTCAGGATGTAGGTGGAGGATACGATAGTGAAGAGGTAGATGGGGACGAGGAAGGTAGGAACATGCATGACTTGATGGAGGATGAGGATTACATGGATGGTGAAAGTGGTGATTCTGATGATTCAGATAGTTCTGATGAAAAAGGCAACAGAGAGGACGTGTCGATTCCTGCATCCTAGAATCAAGACATCTCCGTTGTCATGATCATTAACGACTGTCATTATTCTGCGTGGGAATATCTGATGATTAGCTCAACGTATCGAGCTCATTGGGGAACCCCAAGAGGAAGGTATGATGAGCATAGCAGCAAGTTTTCCCTCAGTTATGAAACCAAGGTTATCGAACCAGTAGGAGCAAGGAAACACCTCCAAGATGTTGTTTCCAACTTGGAATCCTGCACAACACAATCACAAAACTTTTCCCCAAACTTACAGTGAGGTTCTCAATCTCATCGGTTTTGCTGAAAACGAAGGATTAAACATATTGTGTGGAAGATAGTAATTGCTTGCAGAAAGTAAACAGAAAACAGTAAATAGATTGTAGATTGATGGTAAAAGAATGGACCGGGGTCCATAGTTCACTAGAGGTGATTCTCCTTAAGATAGATGACATGTTGGGTGAACAAATTACAGCGGGGCAACTGACAAACACCGAGAAAGCATACATGCATATACTAATCATCTTGACTCCTATGAGATTTGATTGGGCATTACAACATTATACATAGACCGTAATCCAACTACATCTATGACTAATAATCCACCTTCAGGTTATCATCCGAACCCCCTATAGTATTAAGTTCCAAGCAACGGATAATTGTATTAAGCAAAGTGTGTAAAGTAAACAATATGATTGTTCTATGAACAAAGGATTGGTGTTTTCTCCCTAGTAGCAACAACACATCTAGTACCTTAGAGATTTCTATCACTTCCCCAGATTCCTAGAGGCATGAACCCACTATCGATTATAAATACTCCCAATTGGAGTTACTAGCATCTACTCGGACAAGATAGCTACTAACAACGGAAAGCATGCAAGATCACAAATAACATAGACATGATAGTGTTGGGGATTGCAGCAGAAAACAAAAAAATTCCTACGATGGAACCCCAGAACTGCCTAGGATCTATCTATGTAGTAATGCGGTAACGGCCAATGCGTAGAGAATACATACCCTTGTAGACCATACGCGGTTAACGTTTCGTGGGGAACGTGGTTGAAGTAGTCGTACTCGTAGCCGACCTCAAGGTCGCGAAGCTCCTCGCAGGTCACCCCTTGCTCCTTCTTGATCTTCATCGTGCAACAACTCCGGCTCACGACATTTAAGCGCCCCAAGTGTTGCGCTTCGTGTCTTCGTACACATCCGGTGCACGATGAGACCTCTGGCTCCCCGATCCCGCTGGGAGTGCGGAAGTTGATATCCGGCTAGGAATCCTTGCAGCGCAACGGCATACTGCAGGTGTGCCTTGATTGCATAGCCCAGACTTGGGGCCATGGTCACAAGGTATAGAGAGAGAGGGAAGGAGGAAGTCAACCAAAGGACTTCTCCAAATATTGGTGTGTTTAATCCCACCCATGGGCACCCCTTTATATAGGGGGAGGGGGTGTGCCCCTCCCTTTGGATTTCCCATGTGGGACTATTCAAGGGAGAGGGGGGAGGCGCATGGGCCTCATGGGCCATCCGGCCAGGGGTGGGCCCCACCCAGCGCATAGCCCTAGGCTGGCCGGGTGGGCCCCCTTGAGGCGCCTGGGCCTTGGCCCTTCCCTCCTTCGGTTTCCCTCATGGGCCCTTTTTCCCTAGGAAGTTTGGCCCATTAGTGGAATACCCCTTCAAATTAGATTTTAATATTATATTTAATATTAATTACATTAATTAATATGTAAATACATATTACAAAATCTGTCTTGACCCGAACCACCTTTCGGTTCCCTTTCAATTTCCTCCGAACGACTTCAGATCTTTCCCAGAATGATTCCGGTCCTTTATTCTTTCTTCGAACAACTTCGGATCTCTCTGCGGAACAATTCTGGCTTTCTCTTTCTCTACCGTGATTCCGTCTTACGAATGATCGCTCTCATTGTACCCTTAAGTGTATCCTCTCACAACTCGGGAATGCTCTAGACATGATCTGTATCAATGATCAACAGAGGGACCAGGGATGTCCATGTGACCCCTATGCATTCCTGATGACAATGTCGTTTGAACCGCTAAATGTAGCATCCTCTTCCTTTTGTTTCTCGATACAACTTGTCCGAGATCCGATCATTGGTATCCCATACCTTGTTCAATCTCGTTCACAACAAGTTTTGTTTTCTTGTTACCGTGATATTACATCCCTGTGACCTAGTCACATGTTGCAACATTTATGGATGTAATCTCACCAAGCCGACCGTATGTATCTTTACCCGTCATGTGGGTGAAAAAATCCCGGTCTTGCAGTCACATGTCATCAACTGTTCATTTGGAATACCCAACATACACCTTTATGGCCACCGTATTACCAGATGATGGTTGATGTAGTCAAAGTAGCCTCGGGAAACAGTGAGTAATATGAGCTCACGGTCTAAGGAGGAGTCTAGGTATAACTGTTGCAACAATGAACTATATGACTTGATCGTGTTGCAATCCTTCGAGGAATGTCCAATCACATCATTCTCTAATGATATGATCCCGTTGTCAGTCGACATAAATGCCCATGATCTTGAAACCCAGATCATCTTCGTGACCAACGAACTAGTATAAATAGAGGCTACTAGGGACTTGGTTGTTTCATACCACACATGTACCAATGTTTCTACTTGGCACAGTTATAGCACAATATGAAACTATTATAAACTAATTGAGATATGACAATAAAAAACAATTTATTATTTGCCTCTAGGGCATATCTCGTTCAGTCTCCCACTTGCACTAGAGTACAAATAATCCAGCTCGCATTTTGCTCATATAAACCATATATCGTATGCGTTTACAGATCATGCATGCTCATGGGAAATGTCATGTCCATGTTCTGTTTTACCAGATCATTATGTCTTTTGCAAATCGTTAATGTCTTACTAATTTTGGCATTCACACCATTATCTTATAATGGGTCGAAGCATTTGTTTGGATACAAAGTGAGACTTTGTTTCTAGTGTTTATGATGACGGTCGTTTTCACCGTTGTCATCTAAACTTAGAAACACACTTTGCTATCCTTTGTGTATATACTATAGTCATGGCAGCAGAACGAGGTCGGATTCCAGGAGCTTACAGTGACTTTAGATCAACCTCGAGGGCTTTCTCATGGGCACTGGGCCCTGGGACACATCATTCTACGTTAAACGTGAACTAGCCCTGCCATAACATTATACATCACATCAGATGAAGCCTTTATACTTCTATATCTATGTAGATCCTAGTGCATGAAATGCAACTATGCTACTTACTTTGCTTCTTGCCATTTATGTACAAACTTAATTCTGGTTCAGTGATCAACTCAGGAATCACTTAAAGACACGTTCTTACAGTTAAGACTTTTGTCCTACCAACCAGAACTTCGGGTCACATTGCGTCGAGTATACAACATGGTTATATGGAAGAACCTATGACTGAGGCATAGGAGATGCAACACATCTCTTTCTTTGAACCATAGTTGCAATACAAACTCAATGCTTCATGTAGTAAGAACTAGTTTCTCACCTTGTTCTATTCTGAACTTCTTCAGAATCTTACTTAGGACATTCTGAACATCTTTCAGAATCAAGTCCAGGAAGCTTTCGACATTTAGTGTTTATTAAACTCACCAATATATCTCGATAGATCTTATTGTTCAATAACTTCAACTTCATCCTAACTTAAATATTATTAACACCAATCACATCATTTACATATGTCGTCCACATATCCCAGAATGATTTCACGCTCCCACTCAAATATGACATTCATGTTTGAGATCCAGGGATTTCACTCAGCTCCCACTCAAAATATGTCAGCTACATATTATGAATTAGCCAAGCTGATTTTCTCCCACTCAAAGCCAGGTCCTCTCGATAATCTTGGACATTCCAAAATTCTTTGATCATTATCAATTTGAGAATTCCAATTACGAGACTTCAATATCCATATATTTCTAGTGTAAATCCAAAAGACCTAAGCATCACTACTATTGTAGTCAACTCCTTGAATTTGTCCAAACTTATGACAAATTGAGATTTTTGTCATTCATTATGTTTCATTTCTTTCTTATGACTTTGTAGTCATTCAGAAATATCAAGTAAACTTCTTTACTTTAATAAGATCAAGTAACATGTTACTTTACAATCTTAAATGTAACTTAATATAGGATTTTTATGACTCCTAGTCATTTCTCGCACTCAGGTCCATCACGCTTCTTTGTATTTCGTAGGTATTTCTTGTTCAAAACATGACAAGTGAATCAATAATATAACTCCACAAATTTGTAGAATATATAGTTGAGTCCTACTTTCTTTAGTAAAAGTATTCGATGAAACTTTATGATCATTATCATTGGTTTCTCATCTATTTGCAGAGTTTGGATTCACGAAACAAATTCCGCTGCGCCACTAAACAATTCGGAGGTAAGGTCAAATACCTCGTTTTGATCTTTTACTTTCTTCCACCTGTATCTTCATCAAGATACGTCAACTTTGGACAACAACAGGTTTTCCCCTTTTGTGGAAGATGCATTCGTAGCTTCCTAAGAATTCTCTACAAAGACTTGTTTATTCGTCACAATTTCGACTTATCGAAATCTCCAGAAACTCGAACTTTCCATAACACTTATGGTGTTGTTTCCATGGATCTTTTAGATGTTCCTTTGTATTTCAAATGAGTGTTTGCTTATTTTGGTCTCTAACTCTAAATAATAACTATAACCCCTATAAGAGATGATATTATACCATATGTATCTTAATACATAATGATTATGATGTTTAGATATTTCAACACAGTTTGAATTCATCCAATTATCATAATTTGTGAAACATCTTTCACAAGTCCCCTTTTTTATGCTAAACTTAACTTGAATAGTTTAGTCATGTCGATCAAATCGAAGAGACTTTTAATTTAGTTAATTCAATATCCCATTTAGTTATGAACTCATTTGAACAATTCAAATCATTTCAAACTTATGTTTCATTAAGTAAATACACTTATTCACTTAAGTCCGCAATAAATGATTTCCACTACTTGTTGAAAATATGATACATCACTATGTATAAGTTTCAACATTTCTTCGCATATCACCGTTTTACCAGAATGCGGAGTTTTAGTCATTCTGCCCAAGAGGCATGGTTTTGCAAAGTCTCTAGATTAAGCATCTAGGACCCCGATCTTTCATAAAGAACCTGCAATAACCAAAATGACTTAAAATATAGTGTCTTTTCATTATTAAGCTTTGGATATCTTTTAGCATTCTAATCCTTTTATAAATGTTTAAACTATTATCATTAACATAGTGATGAGAATAACTTGTTTGTAATCGTAATGTGACCATAAGGTATTGTTCATAAGAATAGTACAAAATCGTTTGTAACTTGTTCATATGAATAATCGTCTTGCCAAAAGAAAGACACACAAACAAGGATTACAAAAATTATATTGAAGTACACTAATCCAAATGATAAACTTTGAGGAAAGAGGTGATGTCATCCATAAACTGTTTTTCTTGCCGTCATCAAGCCACATTGTCTCAAATCCAGAATTTCTCAAGCAGATCATCGTGTTTTCACAATACATGACAAGTATCAAATACTTTGCAAACTGCAACGAGTTTCGCAAGAACCACATTTATAATTTTGTATATCTAACATATACCTTTTTCATCCATGACCTCCTTTTGTAATCAAGCCCTTCCAAGAGTTCTCAACTCTAATCCAAGATCACTAAGTGTTTTTCCAAATATTCCTTTTCATCCATGATGGAGGAAAAACCCATCCAACGGCTCATACTCTATGTGCCTTATTCTGTAGAATACAAAATGTAGCTCAACTCTCCATCGAATGGAGAATGGCTTATTGGATGATTATGGAGAAAACACAAACATTCTGGAGTCATCGAATTATCTCCTAATGGTTATCGTATCAAGAAGAGAAGATCACCTTTTACGAGGATATCCCTTAGGCATGAGTATTAATCTATGAAGTTGGACCCTTTTGCTAAGTTCCAAATTAAGCAATATATTCCCATGGTCGCAAAGGACCTCAATGGGATAGGCCAAGATCTGCTAAGATATTTGCAAACAGACATCTAGACTAAGTTTGAAATAAGAGATCAATTTATAATTGGTCTCCACTAAAATTGTCATCCCCTGGACGATTTTAATGGTCGCATGATCCCTATCCTCTGCACCTCCCCCGATCGTCACGGCCATCAGTGCATTATCAAAGGTAGACATTCAACAATGTCAATCACATCATCAATGTGACTCATGCTCGATCTTTTGATCTCTTGTGTTCCGAGGCCATGTTTGCACATGCTAGGCTCGCCAAATATAACTTGTGTGTATGCGTTGTGCAACATGGCTTACACCCACTATATGCGAACGTAGATATGTCTGACCCCTACTAACCGCAGAGCACCTCATAACGAAGAACTTTCTTGGTGGTGCACACACAAGGGGAACACGGAACATTGGAATTAAATAAGGATTATCTTATATGCTACCGTTGAGTATCTAAATACTAGCACACAATAAGATGTAACATAGGTATCAACATCATATGTATAATGTGATATGATATGGTATTTCTTGTGCCTTGATCTCCATCGAGCGCTCTGGCATGATCTCCATCTTGCCCCCGGTTTGATGCCAAGTCCACGACACCGCCACCAGGTCGTCCATCGGAACGATGACTATTACTATAATACTTAGTAACAGAAAAGTAAACTACTTTACCTTCGCACCGACCAATGCCATATCATAATCACATGCCCCCTGCAAAATAAAGTTAGACGCCTCTACTTTATCTATTGCAAGTTTTACGTGGTTGTTAAGGCTTTCGCGATAGAACCGTTTCTAAACTACGAACTTTCCAACCACAACATGGATCCGACAGTTGTCTCTATTACACCCCTTTGAGGGCCATCCGTTGTAAATTCTATATCAGCTATCGAATGAGAGATAGACACCCGCTTGCCACTTATACGGTACAAGCCGTATGTTGAGAGTGGAACCAGTCTCGCGTACAAATACGCGTAAGGTCGGTCCGGGCCGCTTCATCAAACAATACCGCGATATAAACAAGTACACGTTAGAGGGTAACAACTAAGGGATCAATGACCGCACAAAACTCGTGCGTACTGGCCGTACAACACTCCTACGCATAGATCGGCTCTGATACCACTGTTGGGGATCGCAGCAAAAAACAAAAAAATTCCTACGATGGAACCCCAGAACTGCCTAGGATCTATATATGTAGTAATGCGGTAACGACCAATGCGTAGAGAATACATACCCTTGTAGACCATACATGGTTAACGTTCCATGGGGAACGTGGTTGAAGTAGTCGTACTCGTAGCCAACCTCAAGGTCGCGAAGCTCCTCGCAGGTCACCCCTTGCTCCTTCTTGATCTTCATCATGCAACAGCTCTGGCTCACGACATTTAAGTGCCCCAAGTGTTGCGCCTCATGTCTTCGTACACATCCAGTGCATGATGAGACCTCCGGCTCCCCGATCCCGCCGGGAGTGCGGAAGTTGATATCCGGCTAGGAATCCCTGCAGCACAACGGCATACTACAGGTGTGCCTTGATCGCACAACCCAGATTTGGGGCCATGGTCACAAGGTATAGAGAGAGAGGGAAGGATGAAGTCAACCAAAGGACTTCTCCAAATATTGGTATGTTTAATCCCACCCATGGGCACCCCTTTATATAGGGGGAGGGGGTGTGCCCTCCCCTTTGGGTTTCCCATGTGGGACTATTCAAGGGAGAGGGGGAGGCGCATGGGCCTCATGGGCCAGCCGGCCAGGGGTGGGCCCCACCCCGCGCACAACCCAATATTAAATATAATATTAAAATCTAATTTGACGGGGTATTCCACTAATGGGCCAAACTTCCTAGGGAAAAAGGGCCCATAAGGAAAAACCGAAGGAGGGAAGGGCCAAGGGCCAAGGCCCAGCCGGCCAGGGGTGGGCCCCACCCCACGCACAACCCTAGGCTGGCCGGGTGGGCCCCCTTGAGGCGCCTGGGCCTTGGCCCTTGGCCCTTCCCTCCTTCGCTTTTCCCTCATGGGCCCTTTTTCCCTAGGAAGTTTGGCCCATTAGTGGAATACCCCTTCAAATTAGATTTTAATATTATATTTAATATTAATTACATTAATTAATATGTAAATACATATTACAAAATCCGTCTTGACCCGAACCACCTTTCGGTTCCCTTTCGATTTCCTCCGAACGACTTCGGATCTTTCCCAGAATGATTTCGGTCCTTTATTCTTTCTCCGAACAACTTCGGATCTCTCTGCAGAACAATAATGGTTTTCTCTTTCTCTACTGTGATTTCGTCTTACGAATGATTGCTCTCATCGTACCCTTAAGTGTATCCTCTCATGGCTCGAGAATGCTCTAGACATGATCTGTATCAATGATCAACAGAGGGACCAGGGATGTCCATGTGACCCCTATGCATTCCTGATGACAATGTCGTTTGAACCGCTAAATGTAGCATCCTCTTCCTTTTGTTTCTCGATACAACTTGTCCAAGATCCGATCATTGGTATCCCATACCTTGTTCAATCTCGTTCACAACAAGTTCTGTTTTCTTGTTACCGTGATATTACATCCCCGTGACCTAGTCACATGTTACAACATTTATGGATGTAATCTAACCAAGCCGGCCGTATGTATCTTTACCTGTCACGTGGGTGAACAAATCCCGGTCTTGCAGTCACATGTCATCAACTGTTCCTTTGGAATACCCAACATACACCTTTATGGCCACCATATTACCAGATGATGGTTGATATAGTCAAAGCAGCCTCGGAAAACAGTGTGTAATATGATCTCACGGTCTAAGGAGAAGGAGTCTAGGTATAGTTGTTGCAACAATGAATTATATGACTTGATCGTGTTGCAATCCTTCGAGGAATGTCCAATCACATCATTCTCCAATGATATGATCCCGTTGTCATTCGGCATAAATGTCCATGATCTTGAAACCCAGATCATCTTCGTGACCAACGAACTAGTATAAATAGAGGCTACTAGGGACTTGGTTGTTTCATACCACACCTGTAACAATGTTTCTACTTGGCATAGTTATAGCACAATATGAAACTATTATAAACTAATTGATATATGACAATAAAAACCTATTTATTATTTGCCTCTAGGGCATATCTCCTTCAGATAGAATCAATAATCAACCTGAAATAGCATCTCAATATCCATCGGATCCCCACAAACACAACATGTATGATTGCAAATAGATGATCTTGATCATGAACGGAGCTCACAAGATCTAGACATGGTAGCACAAAGGAGAAGAACCAACCATCTAGCTACTACATGGACCCGTAGTCCAGGGATGAACTACCCACGCATCACACCCAAGGCAGTCATGGTGATGAAGAAGGCCTCCAGGGTGATCTCTCCCCTCCGGTAGGGTGCCGGGAAGAGCTTCAGATCCCTCCCTATCTAGGGATGGAGATGGCGGCGGCTACGGACTCTTTCGTGGCATTTTTATCGAGTACCTAGGGATTTCGTCGCGGAGGCAATATATAGGAGAAGGGGCAAGGTCGGTGGAGTACTAGGGGCCCACACCCCTGGTGGCGCGGCTAGGGCTGGCCGCGCCACCACCAGGTGTGGCAGCCCTGGTTCCCCTCTTCATCTCCCCTCCAGACTTCGTATTCCTTCTGGTGAAATATTGACTTGGGCTTTTGTCCGGTCCAATTCCGAGAATATTTCCTTACTAGCTTTTCTGAAACCAAAAAATAGCAGAAAACAGGCAACTGGCACTGTGGCATCTTGTTAATAGGTTAGTTCCAGAAACTGTGTAAAAAAACTCCAAAGTGTGGACAAAACATAAGAAAGTAGATATAAAACAAGCATGGAACATCAAAAATTATAGATACGTTCGCAATGTATCAATATCACAAAAATAAAATCGTGTTGGGCGCTAGATATCCAGACAAAAAACATTTGCAAGATGCAATTATTGCTTGGGCATTGTCTACACAGAGGGTTATCAGTACAATCATGTCAAATAAGAGATACTTGACAATGGAATGCGTGGATATAAATTGTCCAGCTAGGGTGCATGGATATCTTCCTAAATATGACACAAATTGGTTGGTGAGCGACATGGTGATGCACATGTGTCAGCTTTCATCTATCCCTACAGATCATCGTAACCTCTCGTCCACGCTTCTGGCTCGGTTGTTTTACACAGAGATAGTGGAGAGCAAAGCGGTGGAAGTGAAGGCTATAATAAATAAAGTAAGGGTCAGGTTTAATTACAACATTTCGTATGGCAAGGCTTGGAGGACAAAGGAAAGGACTCTGGAGGACAGGTTTGGTTCGTTCAGAGACGCGTATGACTCTATAGTCAAACAACTCCTTACACTGCAGGCTAGGAACCCATGCACCTATGTCAACATCCAACACTATGTGATACTAGAGGATTCATCCATAAAGGTGCTTCATCGAGTGTTCTTCTTTTTCTCTGTGTGCATCCAAGCTTTCACTTATTGCTGACCAGTTATATGTGTAGACGACACATTTCTCACAGGCAAGTATAAGGGTCAGATCCTTACCGCCATTGGACAAGACGGCAACAATCAAATTGTCCCACTCTCCTTTGCTTTTGTTGAGGGAGAAAACACTAAAAGCTGGACATGGTTTTTCAGGCAGCTCAAGATAGCAGTTTTGAAAGATAAGCCCAATGTGTGCCTCATTCATGATAGGCATGCATGTATACTAAATGCGGTTAAGCGTTTGACACAGCCTGGGCCTGAAGAACAAACACCTTGGCTCAACAGGCAGACCCGTTGGTGCATGCGCCATTTGGGAGCTAATTGTTTCTCATAGTTCAGGAACAAGAATCTGATGAGTCTTTTCAAAAAACTGTGCAAGAAGAACCAAGAATGGAAGTATGATTTCATACATGCACATCTCGATGACTTCATTCAGAAACATGTCAGGGCGAGGAAAGCGGCCCAAACCGCAGCTATAGCTGCACATCAAGCAGTAGTTGTTGCCCATGCTGCTACTAGAGAAGCACTTCTGGAGGAAGAGCCTCTAGGGCTTTGTGACTTGTCTGGATTTGATCCGCCTGGTACTAGGAGAAGGCTCAGGAGACAGATTAAAAAATTTCATTAGTGGATAGAGCACGAGCCTTTGGAGAGGTGGTCTTTGCTACACGACACCCATGGAGCTAGGTATGGTGTCATGACTACAGACCTAGCTGACTCATATAACTTTTTCCTCAGAGGTAGCAGGGCTCTGCCACTTACAGCCATTGTCGAGGGTATTTTGTATGGCACGATCAAATATTTCAGAGACTGACGACAGAGAGCTTAGTTGCATATATTAAACAATTCGAACACACGCTTCTGTGAAAATATTATGGACTAGATGGATAAAAAGATGGCAAAATCTCGGACACACACTGTCAAGGCCATCGGTAATGTAGAGAGAAGGGTTGAGATGCGGTTACCTGCCGATAAGTTTGGGTGTGGTAATGAGCTAAGGACGCATTATGGACGACATTCTCCACGTCCACGACTTACACCACAGGCAACGCCGAGGCCTCCCCCTCTAGACCAGGCTGGAGGTTCATCGTGGCAGCAACAGAGTTCTTTCGACCGGTGGCAGCAACAGTAGCAATCACCTTTTCAGGGTGGAGGTTCGTCGTGGCAGCCTCAGCAGTAGCAGGAGCCTTTTGGCCACTGTCCCGCGCCGAACTACGGCTTTGATCAACATCCGCAGCCACAGGGTATGCGTCTTACACAATACCGAGGCTAGCTTCATATCAATTTCTTATATACTTTGGTATTCGTATGCGGAGTCTTTGGAGTGCATGGGTCTATGCCTGACTATCAGGGATCTTTTTCTGGATCCGCGTGGACGAGTGATCATGAGGTGGAACACAACACACGGGACTTCTTGAGACAGAGCAATTGGATGAACATTTTTCAGACTCCTGCCCCAGACTCCACACAGGAGACTCAGTACGACGAGCACGGCTCAGTGATTCCTCCTCAAAATGTTCGGGCGCCCATTAGGTATGGTTGGACACCACCAGAGCAACTAGAGCAACCACGTGAGCGTCAAGGCAGACAACGATGATGATACCTCTCTCAAACAAATATGTACTAGTTCTCTATCTATCTATCTATCTATCTATCTATCTATCTATCTATCTATCTATCTATGAGACATATGTCTATCTATGTGCGAAACATGAACATATCTATATGTGAGACATGAACATATCTATGTGTGACACATTTCGCAATGTTATTCATTTCTCAGTCGAGATCGCTAACAAACGACTACAACAGATAATTAGGATACAAACGAGATAATTAAGATACACACCCGCTAGAAGGGAGAATTGTTCTAGTTCTTCTTGGCCTGCGCCTTGCCCTTACCCTTTGACGATGCCTCGACTGATGATGCCTTACCCTTACCCTAGGATGATGCCTCGCCCTTACCCTTCGACGATGCCTCACCCTTACCCTTCGAAAATGCCTTCTTCTTGGCCAGCCTTTTGTCCCACTCAGCTCTCCACTTAGTCCCAACGGCAGGCGTCATGAATATATCATCTTCATATTCACTCTCTTCTAGCTTGTCATTGCTCTTCTTGGATCGCGCCTTATTCAAGGTCTTGGCCTTGTCACGCTCTGCTCTATCCCTGGTACAACCGACCGGCGGCATGAAGAGATTGTCAGAGTCTTCGCTCTCTTCTATCCAAATCCAAGGGAGCTTGACTTTCATCTGCCTTGCCTCTTTGTTAAAGAATCTTTGCTTGCCCCACCTAGCATTGATCCAAAGTAGCTCTTCCCGTATCTCCTCTAGAGTCCTCTTCGGCCACCCTTTTCTACGCAATCCCTCACCCAGCTCAGTGAGGAGACAATCACTAGCAATGAGTTCCTCCAATGGGGTTGGATTGTTGTCTATCGGAAAGTTCCTAGCCAAATGAAAAAGGTCGACGAACATGTTGTCTCGAAACTACGATCGTAGGGAAAACCGGGAAACATACTGGCTAAAAAAGGGTGGCTTTTCTTAAACAACTGCGTGAGGAGGGGGTTTTATAGGGTAAATGAACAAAAAATGGCGGGAAACATTCAGGCGGAAAAAATTCTGGCGGGAAACATTTTGGCGGGAAGCATTTTGGCGGTAAACATTTTGGCGGGAAACATTTTGGCGGGAAGCATTTTGGCAGGAAAGATTCTGGCAGGAAGCATTTTGGCGGGAAGAACTAAGATACATTGTCTCCGAAATTAACTGACTAGTACAAACTAATGTCGTGCTTAAGATACATCACAACACTATAACTGAAATGAAGATACATCATGACACTACAACTGAAATGAAGATACATCAAGATACTACAACTTCAATGAGGATACATCAAGACACTACAAGTGAAATTAAGATACATCGGGATAGTACAACTGAAGTGAAGATACATCGGTACTGATACATACGTCTACCTTCCATGAGTCCAACGTGGGTACTCCCCGGTCTTGTCCCCACGTTCCTCTGCCGCCCGCGCCTCGACAGCCCTTTCTCTTAATCTCTTCCTCTCCGCCTAACGGGCCTCCTTGCGCACTTGTTCCTGCCACTCCTCTTCCTCCCTTCTCTTCCTATTCAGCTCGCGGTTCGAGCTTGCTCTGCACGAAATTCTTTCATTTCTCTATCCCATTCCTTCTTCTCCTCTTCGGCCATCCTTTCAGCATGTTCCTCTTCGTGAAAGGCAGCCCACACAACTCGGTTCCTATCATGACACTCTTTATTGGCCCAAGCTGGTTGCTCCTTGTCAATCCAATGGTACCACTTGCAAAGTGGAGGAGGGGACTGCAAGTAAATCAATGGAATGAATAAAATGATACATGATAACATGAATGGTTCATATTAACCATGTTCTGCAAACATACCAGAGGCCTCGGACGACGAACTTGCTTGTCGGGGCGGCCTTGCGTCATAGTTGGGACACATGAAAAACTTCATGCCCATGTAGGTGGAGAAATCGGTCGACTCCTTGACCTTGGCGAGATAGCCGCACCAACAACGCTTGTGTGTCACCCCTTGTGGCAACCTAGCATCTTTCATCTTCCTAGGGCATTACTCTGGGTCCGAACAAGGCACACTCGTGATGGAGAGGAGAAAAAAATGCAAGAGAAAGAGGAGGAACAACTGAACTGGGTGAAGAGAGAACATCTCGGTGCCTGAATTTATAGAGGCAATGGGACGAATAGGCGGGAAAAAACAGCGGGAAAACATGGCAGGAGATAAACGGCGGAAATAGTGACGGGAACCGGCTGGCAGGAGATAAACGGCGAGAACCGAATACTAATTTAGACATTTAGGGCTTGCATTGATCATGCAGGATTTGGTTATGCATTGATCATGCAGGATTTGGTTATGGGCAAGCCGAATTGTCCACTCGGTCTGGGCCTGGCCGATTAATCCACTCGGCCTATGCTGACCAAAAGGAGCATTCGGCTTCGTCCTGGACGATTGGGCCATCCCATGTCGGCTAGGCCCTGACCGACTAAGCCAATCGACCACAGCCTGACCGATTGCAGGTGGCATGTCAGCCGAGAGCTCACTCGGCGACGCCCAGGTCGAATGGCTCCATTCGGCGACACCCTGGCTGACAAAGTACTAGATATGTAAAATGCTGAATTCGTATAACACTTGTCAAATTAATTAACAAAAGTGTGTTATTTAAAAAAATCGGCTCCCTCTGGCTTGTTGGGACCTCGTCGCTCGGTTGTTGCTACATCTTGTCCTGTTTTGTGCTTCTATGCTACTTCGTCCTTGTCAAAACCGAGGCCATCAAGTTCTGTGCCACCAAGATCTCCTGAACACCAGCCAGACACAATGAGAGAGTAGACCACCGACGATGTATCCCCAAGGCAGGGCTGGTTCTATGTTTTCCGGGGCCCTAACGGCATGGTACCTAAGGCTAATGTATATATAGATATATCAAGAAAAAATGCTATATATTATGTATCTACTATCACTTTTGAAATAAAATTTAATATCCAACCATACATTTTAGTCTCAAAATATAATAAGTATTTGTTGCTAGTTTGATTACCTCAAAGAAGAAATAATTCCAATGATAATATTGCTTCAATGCCTCACAAAAAAAGCTTCTTCGAGCATTTCTAGAAGCAAAATTATTGAGTACAATCTCAAGATCAATTTTATCCAAAACATTCTTCTCAATACAACATGTAGTCAAGCTGTTTAACATGTCTTGTAGCATAAAAGGCAAAAGACATGCAAGCAAACAAGGCATATATTCAATATACTAGGAGCAGGAATAGAAGGGATCGGGCGTTGCCCTGTCCGCCGAGTGCCAGGGACGGCTGTTGGTGATCGTTGATCGATGACGATTGACTGATCGAGTCAGTGCCTAGATCAACTCTCGTATTCCAGCCGAACCACCGAAGAGTCAACCATCAAGATTCAAGGAGGGGGGTGAACCGGTGAAGGGAGATCGCGATCGAGTGGTGTCGTAACTCGTGTCGTCGTAACTCGCGTGCGCGTGCGCTTCTTGGCTTCTCGCGTCGTGATCGAGTATAGCTGATTGCTATCCTGATGGCAAGCATGGTGTGGGCAGTGGGCCTTTGCCAGAATAATTTCCAAAGCAGTGAGTCATGTGTATATGCACCGGGTACACATGAGTACATATTTTTACCCCCCCCCTCCCGGGGCGGCCATGGGCCCCTGGCCATTGGCAGGGCCGCGATCCCCTAGAGCCAACCCTGTCCCAAGGTCTTCTACATGGATTTGGTGCACCCGAAGATCGCCGACATGGGATGCAAGACCTCCATCATGGAACCTAGAGGCGGTGACACCGGATCGACAAGATATCCTTCATGGACCCCGAAGACCCTCGATCATGGAATCCGAAGGCCGCTGCCCCGAAGAATGATCCGTTAGAACCCAAGAACTCTGAACCCAAAAGTGTGAACCTAAACCCTCCCATATTTTAATAAATATAATACAACTTGTTGCATATTAAATTGTTCATGATTGCATACATATTTATTTCTCTGGGGGACTTAACCGATTCAACTAATAATTACATATGGAGTGTATATGCGGGATACTCTTGTCTTATCTTGACTCCATTTAAATTTGCATAGTGAATCGATGCTATGTTTTGCCTTGTTAATTCAACATTTACTTGCAGAGTAGACAAATAACTTAAACCATAATATTTAATTTTCAGGACCCCGATTCCGCTTAATATTGCCAAGTTAGACCGCATATTTCCATGTCATGCATCATGCCGTAAACATGCTAATCTTTCGCCGTAGTATTAAATATTTTATCGGGTGTTCTTTCTAGTGCTTAGCTTCTTCACCGGATAGGACGATAAGTGGATGCGAGTTGCGATAAGCCTTCAGCCACCGACTTTGTCTCACAGGCGAGCATTCTCCTCCTTCTACCTATTTTGCATTTATAGTCTTTACTTCCTTCTTTTGTCTACTGCTATCCTTTATTGTTGATGCTTTAGTACGCACCTTTATTTACCTGCTCCACTATATTGTCTTGGTTATCCTAATGCCTTGTTTGAGTAGCTAGCTTTGCCCTTGCGAGTCGTAGGCATTCTTAGTACCGCTCTCATACACGTGAACCGTGATATTGTATATGGTTGATTCCACGATATTTAAATTGGTGATGTTGGTTATGGTTATGATTATGGTAATGGTTTCACCTAATGATAAGGCCCTGGCAAGGAACATCTTTGGGAACTGCTTGAGCCAACATAGGACCTGTTCGTTCTACGATACCAGTTCTGAGTTGATCGCGCTAACCAAACGCGGGAGCCTCTGGGATCCCCCTCAACTACCGGCACTGTTCATTAATCTAGAGGGTCATAAAATTGGTTTTCCAATGGTGCATACGCATAATATGTCCTTGGACATGGGTGAGTTGAATATGTCTTGATGATGATATGATTTTGGTGAACAACCCGGGCATGCATACATAAAAGTGATACATACCACAGTTCCAAGGGGAGCTCTACAAGTTATCTTTTAGGGGCCATTCGGTATAGTAGGCGCAAACACTGTGCCTTTCTTAAGAATCGTCGTATCTCTTGGTTGGTTCCCCACAGTAGGTGATACCTATATATACGCGTGTAGTTATGGGACAGTTCTTGTTGTGAGATTCCGAAGGCACGCATAATATGTTGCATGAAGGGTTGAACATGCATTTGGGCATAGTAGTGCACCCCTGCAGGGTAAATATTTTCGAGAAGTTGTGTGTCCACGGTTATGGACACCTCAGGAGTATAGTGGCATGATCATAGACAACACCACTAATGTTTTTCCTCTAATAATATGATTAGTAATTAGCCTTATCAACTAAACACATGCTTAACTAAAATTGTCAGCGTGTGTGTTTTGCAAGAGGACTTACCCGACTGGTCTTCGAGGGTGAAATCTTCTGATGGGTTATGCTTGGCGTTATACTCCTGTTACCGGATAGCGCTCTCTTATCTCGCTCTAATAGACGGAGCTATAGCATGTCTCTATAGGTTAGATAGTGCAAGCCTTGCTGCCGCTGAGCCCACCATATATCCTTTGTAGGTGAGGACCGCTGAATTCTAGTCTCACCATGTACTGGTCTCAGTACTGACCACTCATTTTTTATTTTTTTTATATGCCCTTTGTCGGCACCCTTTGGCTTTGACATGTATGTGATTGATGACGTTATCAAGGTCACCCTTCTGGCTTGGCCTGGGCAGGGTTATGGACACTACTTGGATATACTTCAGGACTCTTAGTCCAATTTGGATCTTATTCATACTCGGACACTATTTTTCTTTGTTCTTGAGTTGTATCTTTATATTGTATCATTTGTATTCTTGACTTGTTGAGTCGTTGTTGTATACATAAGTTTTTGTGGATTCTGTTATAAACTATTGTGATGTAACTATTTATAATGAAATCCACCCCCACGAAAGTTTCTAGTGGACATCTTTAAATCGCTTCTATGTGGATTTTGGCGGAAATGTCAAGATCTACATAGACCCGATTAGGGGGCGTTATAGAGGCTCAGCCGATATTGGTGTTCTAGAATCACTTGGGATGAAAACTCCAGGAGTAAAAGGTCAGAGACTCCGGGGAGGCCGGAGACTTTGGATTGGACTCCGGGTTGGGGTTTCAGATCCAATGGAACTTTGGTCCATTTTGGGGGGTGCAAAGACTGCGTGTTTGTGGAGCCTAAGACTCCAGTCATGGACGGAGACTCTAGGATTGTGGCGGAGACTCGGTTGTGGTAGTCAGAGACTCCGGGATTTCAGGGTTAGAGACTCCGGGGCTTCCTAGCAGCATCGGGTCCTAGTGGATGATCCCCTTATCCAATAGCTTGATGGCGATCTTGGGATTTATACTTGAGTATACAAATACAAAGTGTGTTTGCACAAAGTAGCTAGCCATTCAAAGGAGTATTAGAGTCACACATGGATAAGAGCAAGTTAACCTTATCATGTAGGAGTTTGGCTTGTGCGTGAGTCATGGGTTCACTTGGGGGACTTGGTGTTGTATATGTAGAGTCATCCGCTGGACGGGCTGCATCAACTTTGTACTAGGAGACTTTCTTTTTTCTTTCTTTTATCTCTTTTTGATTTTTGCTCTCTTTTTATGTTACTGAGTCAATGGTTTCTATTTCCTACACACTCTCACTATCGAAGGACAAGTGCACAATGCCTGGGAAAACATAAAGTGAGCTACTCTCGATAGGATAGGTAACCACAAAGGAAGAGATGGGATTAACAAGGTGAAGCAAGTTATACCTTTTGTATCTTGTTGATGCTTGACTTGCCATCAGTGGTGGGGCAAAAGGTTAGTTCCGTGGTGTCATAGAGCACAGATGTTGTTGCGGAAGCTTTCGGTTAGGTTATGACACGCACATGAAACACAAACAACAAAGGGTGTTAGCCGAAATAGAAAAGAGGAAAAATTGGTAAAAAGTCAGAGACTTTTGGTCGTTTGGGTCAGAGACTCCAGGCTTAATGGGCAAGAGATTATGCCTGGGCCAAAGACTCCGGGTTTCATGGGCTAGAGACTCTGAGGTCGGTGTTCTGCAAAACAGGTTGTGGTCTTGACAGAAATCGTGGCCTCCAAACCTCAAATCTAGGTGAAATGTTGGCCAACTGGGTTAGGGAAAATGCAAACAAACATGGGCCAAGTCCTAAGACAGGTATTCCATGGATCAAAACCACTCTAAACACATCGAATGAAGAGATCGAACCGAGGTCAACTTTGGGGCTATTTTTTAGGAAATTTTCAAGTTTATGTTGAAAAGACCAAATCAAAGGAAAATCCATGACAACCAAAGGCTGTTGATACAAATAAGTTGGGTTAACCAGGGAAGGTGGTCGATCTTCATGGTTCTCAGTGTAGAAATCATGGTAATAGCATTGGAAAGGGTAGATGTAGCAGAAGAGGACACACACCACATGAAGAACACAATCAACTCTACACAAACACAACACAATACAAGCCAATTGCTCCTACCGGCAGCCACCGTTCCAATAGAATCCTCACAAGGAAAGATTGGGCGAAAGCATACCCTCGATCCCAATTAGAGAGGGATGAACACCTGTGGAAGGAACTTGACAACTTCAACTCAAATCGTGTAAGAGAATGCCGTGTACATCTCAAACATACAAATATATTGAGATCTTGTAGATAAAGTCTCCCCTATAAGGGAGGTGAGACACAACTAGAAGATCAAATCTTAGGGTTCTAGTCTTATCATTCAATTCTAGGGATTACAATAGAGGGCGGGGTCATATATATAGTAAGCCACTTAAATAGGGGCAGTATGGGCATAAAAACATAGTTCGGGTGTTACTTGGGCTAAGACCCAAAGGGCTTCTGGCGTGCACGCTTCACTTAGGTCGAAGACTCCTGTGTCATTGGGGTCGAGACTCCGATGCTAACTCGGCGGAGACTCGGGTAAAAGTAGCAGTAGTCAGACTTTCTAGCGTGTCTCCGAGTAGACTCCCATCTAGGGTGCCGAGGGTTGTCACCATTTCTACCGCTAGTTCGGACGAGCAGGGTCGGAGACTCTGGTGTTAATGGGCTAGAGATTCCAGTGCAGTACATCAAAGACTTGGGTGCAGATGTTCCAGCTTCTTTAGCTCTGGTTCCATGCACCTCTTGTCCATCTTCCTTAGTATCTTGGCTATGATCTTGTGATTCATCCTTGAGTTTACAAACTATGTTTGCAAGAAGTAGCAAGACATTCAAAGGAGTATCAAAGTCACACATGGATAGAAACAAGTTAACCTTATCTTGGAGGAGCTTGGCTCGGGCGCGAGTCATGGGTCCACTCAGGGGACTTGGCGGTGTGGATGTAGAGTCGTTCGTAGGACATGCTGGATCATCTCTTATACGATGGGCAGATGGCGGTGCCGGACGTTCCTGTCAACATGGATGCAACGCTCGGGAGGAGTGAGATGGCATTGTCCTCCTACCGTGGCAGCGTGGTGATTACCTCCCCATGTATGCATGCGCGGGGTGATGGCATCGGGTGGCACGGGTCGTTCTCCTCTGCCGGCGCGAGGCCTGTGATTCGTTTTTTGTGGTGGAGATCAGAGGGATGACCTGGACCTACGAGCTAGTGGCGTGGGGGGTGCCTCCTAGGTCAATAATGGTGGCCACTCTATAGTTCTTTCGGCCCCAAGTTTGTCGATCTATCCCTTGTCGGTCCTCCTCGATCCGGTAGCCGACGAGTTCCAGAATGCTCCTTCGGGGATCTTCTTGGATAGGCGTGGGACGCTCCTGGATCTATGGGTTCCGGTAGTGCGCATCCGTACATCTGCCCGTGCAGATTCAGAGGGCCTGGCGCGAAGCTCTGCTTTCTGTTGACACCATGGGACATGTATACTTTTAGATTTCCATGGTACAGACAGTGGCGAAGAATGTCATGGCAACTATGATTGAAGGAGGAGATTATGGTGAAGAGTGGCCTTGGTTTCAGTGAGGACTTTGCTGGGTGCTCGGTGACTTGCAGTAGCGGTCTCAATTAGCGGGGGCAGCAACACTGGAGAACTTCTATGTCGGTGTTGCTCCTTGAGTAACGGCACTCGATTCTCCGGGTGAAAGCCCCATGTCTATGTTCATTGGTTGTACCTAGCAATGACCTTGTTGAAGATATTGTTTTTGTGAATTTAGAATTTCTCCAAGATGAAACCTAAGATCATTGATTGGACGACGGTGACGCTTTTGCAATGTTTTCTTATTGGAGGCATCGCTTCTGAAGACCCACTTTTGTAGTTCATGTGTTTTCTTTGGTGGTGGTTTATGAGTTGCTGCTGCAATTGATAGGGGAACTCTTTTTTTTATAGGTTGTGTGCATTCTCAATTGGACATTTTGCTGGTCCAGAAACTGCGTGTAATTATTATCTTCACTATATTGATATATTTCTTTGTCAAGAAAAAACTCTTTGCTTGTAACGCCTTAGTGCAAAGGTTTCGAGTTAACAAAAACGCCCTTTGTAAAAGAAGCTCTAATATTTCAAGCCTACGCACATATTTTAATAATTAATAATGTAACAAGGATAATCTAGTCACCAACTAACCATTTCCAGAATAATGACAAAGAAACTATCAAACGTTACACCGGTTCAAACTTGAGTACCAAAAATCGAAAAAATGAAAGAAAGACGGCAATCACTTGGCACACGCGAGGTAAATACACCCAGGTAAGTTTTACAACATGTTAAATTACCAATCACAAGCCAGCTGCTCATGTTCGAAGGATCTGACAAGAAGACTGCTTGTTATATTTACAATGACAGATATATACATAAGCTTTCTAAAGAGAATCAATCATATGAATCGTGCTTTGCTGGATAACAATATTGACAGGGATCAACACGGGTACAGACTAAGAGCATGCAATGCGAAGAGTGCGGAGTTAGAAAGGTGGTGGTTAGAAGTGTGCAACTGGAGCCAAAAGGAGGCATTGGGCTGCAACTGAACCTAACTGAGGTCAATTTCGACCAGCTCTGGGGTCCCCCTCTCGCTTTGATGTTCGACAAGCTCAGTGCCTAGCTGTCCTTTGTCCCCTGCGCCGAATGCATAGAGTTTGCCTGACTCGGTCAGTGCAAATGTATGTGCATTCCAGTATATGGAATTCGTAAGGCTGACCTGCACTACCCTTTCATCGATTCTCTGCAAAGAAGTCACCAGCTCAGGGCTAAGGACGTTGCTATGCCTGTTATAACCCTGTAAAAGGACATATGGTAAATATAAAACGATGATTGATTTGGAGGTAGAATATAAGTTACAGAGTACTGAAAGGACTCGTATGAGCAAATCTGTTGTTTCCACTTATTCTCATGTGGTAAGTAAACAGGTTTACAACTCTAAATCAGTCGGCACATTGTCATAAAGTTTGAGTGGACAGAAACATAAGCTTGAACAGCACAAGAAGATCACTCTGGAACACATCTGAGTAGCGCCTTACAACTCTGTGATGGCTAGCTTTCTATGGATTAAAGCGGTACACTGTAAAATAAATTCCATTATCAGATTGACATGTAGCCTCACACGCCATTTCCAATTGTTTTCAACTTTGATTGCATTTTATTTATTCATAATCATAATACTTGTACTCCCTCCGTCTCGAAAAAGTTGTTCAAATTTAGACAAATTTGCGACAACTATTTCGAGACGAGGGAGTACTTAAAATTAATTAATCTGGATTAAACAGATGATAAATACAAATTTGAACTCCAAATCTCTCCCGTATCATGTAGTTCTGCTTTTCCCTAATATATACGACCATAACGTACAGTCTAAATTCAGGAAAAACTGAGGATTTTTGCAACCCAACAGATTGACACTATGTTCTTAATGTTCATAAAACAGAAACTATTAAGGCAATTACAATAATCAAGTAGGTGAACCAAAACTAATGTTATACAATTATACATACAAACCTAAATCTGAATTGCATGTTTCTGTTAAGCACTTTGGTGGTGATTGAAGATAGTGCCTAACCTCAAAATTCAGGAAAAACTGAGGATTTTTGCAACCCAACAGATTGACACTATGTTCTTAATGTTCCTAAAACAGAAACTATTAAGACAATTACAATAATCAAGTAGGTGAACCGAAACTAATGTAATACAATTATACATACAAACCTAAATCTGAATTGCATGTTTCTGTTAAGCACTTTGGTGGTGAGTGAAGATAGTGGCTAACCTCAATCACGGTACTGTGGCCAAGGCTTGATGATTCACCACATCCAAACGAGTAAACATCACCTTTATGTGACACAACAAATGTGGTGTAATCTCCAGTTGCTACGTGGACAGCCTTCACACTGCTCAAGGCCTCAACTATCTTGGGAACAGACTCACAGTCCTCATTACCATGACCCAAGCAGCCATAACGCCCCCATCCCCAAGTGCAAACTCGTCCATCCTTGCCCACAACAGCAGCATGCCAAGCACCAGCAGCAACCACCACTGGCTGTATATTCAGGGTCTGGAACTTCTCAATCAACCTAGGGTATTTCTCATCAGTTCGCGAGCCATGGCCAAGCTTCCCTCCTAAACCACAACCAACAGAATAAACAGACCTGAGACAAAATTGGGACCAAATATTAGAATACTACATCATGTTAAGACTATTCATTCATGCTGCGACAAGTAATTTGGAGCGGAGGGAGTACCTCTGTTCCATAATATAAGACGTTTTGGTAGACTAGCCTATTTTACTCTACCAAAATATCTCATATTTGGGAACGGAGGTAGTAGTTAACTATAATAAGAAATTAGTTTTGATCATCCAGAACCTTTTTCTAAAGGGCTAGTGATGATATTAAATTGTACATTAGAAAAATGAATTAAACAGGGTGCATGAAACCTTCTTATAGACGATTTAGCAGTTATGGCAGAATTAAACAATGACTGATTGCGTTCATAAAAAGATATATTGTTAACCTTGATTATCTATTAGATTCACTGTTGTAAAATTAATCAAAAATTTAGGCTAAAGGCACACTAGGACAGTTCTCTTCGTTTAGCATGTCATGTATCACATAGATGATCACATGTGAAATGTTTGGGGTGGAAATCATACATGCCACTTGGTTGGCATGCCAGAACAAGGAGATAGCAGTAGCCTGCAGCTATCTGCACCACTGTGATGTCCTCGAGAGGGCCTGCGAGAAGATGAGGCTGTACATCGTTTGGCTCTGTTTGATGACCAAGTTTCATATCGCTACCCCAAGAAAACGTATATACGCATCCCTCCCGAGATAACACAGCAGTAAAGAAGTTCCCTATTGCTGCCTGTACAATGTATATGTCCTTCAATGATTCTACCAACTGTGGCGTAGTCACAACCCTTGAACCTTGATTCCCATATTCTATCTCTCCAAAGGAATCCTTCCCAAACGCATACACCCTACCAGCATCACTAACGAGCATAGTACGTTCTGCTCCTGCTGCTGCCTGAATAATTCGAATACCCTGCAATGATCTGCAAGAGTACTAACAAATAATTAGCACTCTATTCAGGCATTTGAGTCATGATTAAATTCATGATAACATAAACTTCAGATGCACCTGATGGGACGTGGTCTCCACTCCTCTTCCAAAGGGTCATGGCCCAGTTGGCCAGCGTTGTTGGACCCAAAAGTGTACGCAGCACCACTTGTTGTCACAGCAATGCTGTGGCCAGGTCCAGCAATTGCCTGAGATTTTTCTCGCCGACAACATGCTTCACCTACAGTTATAAACCTAAGAACTAGCTTCCAACTCCCGCCACAGCGCTGCTTAAACATTTCTTTTTCTTGTGTACCCATAGGCTTAAATATAGCACAATTCTGGCACATGTCCAACGCCGCAAGTTCCGACATTGACAATAGGAAGTCAGGAGGGAAATTGGCAGGCTTCCTGAAGAATTTGCATGTTGCCTATCACAAGCATAAGGCTCATCAGCGGCAATATCAATTCTATGATGGAGAGAAACAATAAAATACTACTTGCCTCCAAGTGAGCGAGGTCCTCAGGTTCTAGACTGCATGATGTGAGGACATGGAGGACTATTGATGGGTTTGCAGCCAAGGGAAACTCTCCAGGAGCAGAATCGCCAAGGCAATGACGCTGCGATCGTTGGTACGATTGCTGCAGTGGAGAAACGAGGGATAGTGTATCATCCACAATGAGACGGAGGGGAAGAGAAGAGGAAGTTCCGCTGCTCGTTGTGGCATCCATATGCGACAGCTCTGACTTGCAGTGGATATGCATTACACTCGAACTTGTGGTGTTCCTGACTTGAGGCCTCAAAACATGACCATTCTGCAATGTGAAATGCATTAATTTAGTATAACCATGATGTACAATCATTCCACTAACATATAGTTCCTCCGTTCCAAATTATAAAATGTTTTAGTCATTTTCTGAAACACATGTATCTAGACGAATTTTAGTGTAGGTTCAGGGTAAAAGTGAACCTACTTACCTACAAGACGTCTAGATACATATGTTTTAGAAAAAAATTAGAACATCTTACATTTTTAAACGGAGGGAGTAGGTAACTGTATTCAACTGAATCAAACAAAGCACATGCTCTAAAAACAAATCTACAAAAATGACATGCAAATGTAGATGCTCCATAAATCAAGGCAGAAAAGGGAGGAAGAAAGCAACTCAAATCTCAAATAGTATCCAGACCCAATCAAGAGAACTCATGCTAGTTCAGTTGTGAGGCTTGCACATGTCAATTTTTTTTTGTGAGGCTTGCACCAAGACGCGATTGCATGAGGGGAAGGTTGATCCGAGGAGAGGACCATGGAGATGGTGCCACAGCCATCCTCCCAAAGAGAACATATCCCCTCTCACCGCCAGCCCAAAAAGGTCTAGCTTTCTTAGCCTATCCAACAATTATCAACAGTATCCAGAGTTCACTGTGCTGCACACAGGCAAGATTCCAACTGCATAATCGGCGGCAAGAGATCACAGCCACTTAACAGTCTAGCAGCAAAGAAAGGCCTCGATCGGAATAGAAGGACAAAGGATTGGCCATATTTTGCTTCGATACTTATAGCAAGAAGCAGGAATTGGGCAGGAAAAAAGGTCCTCCTGAGCACAATTCACCAATCCATACTACCAAACACCACCAAGATGACCACCGTCGCTACGATCGGCTCGGGCCATCGAGGCGAAGACCCGAACGCCATCAACGAATTAATCACGCAACTGCCCAAGCAACCATGAGGAATCCTTACCCCCCTCAAGATAATCCACCTCCCTGTTCGCGGAGTCAGGAGACGAATTGAGCTCCGATGATGATGAGGATCAAGGACGCCATCGATCGGTAAATCGATAAACCAGCTGGGAAGCAAATCCTGAAGGTTCGAGAAGCGTGAGCACAACCAATAAATGGGAGGGTTGGGAGAAGCAACGGACTGGGACGACTCTCCTGATAATGATGTGGAGAGAGGAGGAGGTTACTCTCTGTTTTTTTCTAACCAAGAGCTACCTAATCTATACCTATACCTAATACCTATACCCAATACCTATACCTAACCTAATAATAATAATAATAATAATAATAATAATAATAATAATAATAATAATAAAGAAGGACGGATTGTTTCTTCTGGTCCAACACTTTTTTGGACCCTTTTACCCTCCCACCAAATCTTTTTTGGATGATTTTGCCCTTCCACTAGACCCCATATCACCACCAAAGCAACCGGTAATTAAAAAAATTAGAAAGTTGTGATTGTTCTCCGTCCGTGCTGGCGGCTGACCTTCAGAGGACCGTGCTCGTGCTCCTAACGAACAGAAAGATGACCAGTTAGGTGGGCTTCGTTGGTTTGCCGGATGGGCCCAAGAACAAAGAATTAGACTAAATAAAAGGAAAAGGAAAGACAATTTACTCAAATTTAGTCCCACCCTACCCACTTAAACCGAGCATTACCAGTTTATATACAACGCTAATTTCCTGGATATCAGCAAGCTGGCCGGGAATCAACGACCAGCCACACCTTGTGATCATGGGCTTAAAAGTGAGGGAGCGGTTTGTGAGTGCACTGGGATAACCGTAGACAGCCATGGTGCATCAATAAATGAGTTTATCTAGCCCTTGGGAGATGTAGCTGCATGGAGCCTGGACCCTATAGGGAAGCTATGAGCTAGCCAAGTTGGTGGACACGAGCAAAAATATGCATGACATATGGAGCCTGGACCCTATAGGGAATATAAGCTAGCCTTGCGAGATTGAGCTACCGAACATCACCATATTATACACAATAGGAGGCCAAAAACTGGCTTCTCTTTCCCGCTCACACCCGCCATGGTGAAGCTCAAGTCACGGCTTACCTGCTCGCAACACATTCGTGTCCGACAACTCAAGGAAACGACCTCCAATTGCACGCGTGTGGCAATGCGCATCCCTGGCGTGCGAGCTATCCCAAGTTGTCATTGAACCCCGACGGCTTCGCTTAGGAGATGGCAGGCTACCGATGGTCATCTCGCTGCATGCCCAGCCTTGCATGCTTATTTTTACCGAAGATCTTTTCCTATTTGTGTATAAAGAACAGTAAGATCTGGTTGATAACATTTTAGCACAACAAACTTTAATATATGCACATCTCTGAATTTATATGCTCAACTATGTACTACCATTTGGATCCAAATCGTTCGTGCGATGCATATATGTGTAAAGGAGCAAAGAGAGTAACTAATGTAGTGTTGCATCTATTCAGTATTCGACAATATAGTTGATTCCAGGTTTTCAAATTAGCATCATTACTGCAACAATTTAGTATTTATAGACAATAAGCTTTTATGGATTGTTTCGTTGAGGGAGATTGTATTGTTTGATTTAACCAGTTCGTTGGTAACACTATGCATATCAATCTATTTTTTTAAAAAGAAGCCGCATAGCAGCCGCCAATAATACATCTCAAATTTTTATTGCATATGGTTGTTTCAAATATAAATATGTTATAAGTAAAAAACATAACTGTTTTAAATGCATCGTGACGAAAAAAAGAGACTGTTTCATCATTTGACCACCTCACAATTTAGTCCCACCCTGCTCTGTTAGGTAGAGCCCCATCGGCTCATGTAGGCTGCCAAGTTGGGTGGAGTATTAGTTGGGAATCAGGCCTAATTAACGTCTGTAAACATGAAGGTGGGAATGCAGGGTCGGGTCCAGGAAGCTAAGATATATAGAGCCATGGTGTGTCTGGCGATAGGGTGAGTAGCAGGTGGGGAGGTAGGGAGATGGGGCTGGGCTATTGGGCCTAGTGGTCCTGCCTGATTATTATTTCCGTTCTCCCTAAAAACAATTTTCTTAAATTATTATTTATGTTCTCTTTTAAAATCATTTTCAGTATTTTAGACATGAAAAAAATAAGAAGTGATAGGTTTCTACTTTGAAATAGGAAGTTATTCACTAAGTAACAGATAGGGATGATTAGGGAACAAACTTGATCTTTCGCAGCAACGCGAGGGCATTGTGCTAGTAATAATAAAGGATGGATTGTTTCTTCCGGTTCACCTTTTTTTAGAGGTTT
This sequence comes from Avena eriantha, assembly GCA_910589775.1. Lineage (NCBI taxonomy): Eukaryota > Viridiplantae > Streptophyta > Magnoliopsida > Poales > Poaceae > Avena > Avena eriantha. The sequence goes on from OU342744.1 coordinate 372,797,049, forward strand.
TATCCCTATCAATTCAGGGCTAATACATGATTTGCCATCGCCTAGAACTGTTCGGTTCGGTCGTCTTATTTCTCCTAGACCCAAACGAACCATATCATTCTTCTCTCCTCCCACTCCGAGTGGCGGCGGCCCCAAATCGAGGGCAAAGCTTACAACCGCAGCAGAGGATCGTCAACATCATGGTCGGCCAGGTGGTGGCTATGGGCGACAGCTGCAACTTATTCAGGAAGGTGTGGACACGCTCTGGCTGGTCTCCATGGTCGTGTAGGGTGGTGGCTATAGGCGGTATCTGCATCTTGTTCAGGAAGGCGTGGACACACTCGAGATGGTCTCCATGGTCGTGCATGCCGCCCTTGCGGCGTGCCACCACAGAGACGCCTGCGTGCGACTCTCGCAGCATGTGGATCTCGTCGGGGGCTTGATCGGCGAGCTCCAGATGTGGCGGGATGCCACCAGGCGGCCACTGGAGCAGCTCGGCGGCGCACTGCACTGCGGCGGTGCTACGCGCTCGTCTCGGCGTGCCAGCTACGCCCCGCGCGAGAAATCATTTTGCGGCCCGAAAGTTGGGGTGGACAAGCAACGCGGTACCCAAGTTACCTGAAATCATCCGAGATGCCTACAGTTGGTGTGCCAAATACTCAGAGGGTCAACTTTATGTTTCAATACAAAAAAATAGGTTAACGGCCGTCAAGTTGGGCCCCTCCTGTCAGTTCTCGCCGTTATGTCGCTCCCGTCGCTTAGGTGTCAATTAGGCTTGCAGCGTTGGCGCCTGCATCCATTACGCGTCTTCTTCCTCGGGGCGGCAATCTGTGGGGAGTCGCAGCCATGGCGCGGAGCTGGGACGTGGACGGACTTGCTCGGCCCAACTCTCCTCCATGTAGGCTTGCAGCGTTGGCGCCGACATCCATTACTCGTCTTCTTCCCCGGAGCGGCAATCTGTGGTTGCGGCCATGGCGCGGAGCTGGGAAGTGACGAAGCTGCTCGGCCCCGCTCTCCTCCCCATCCCAAGTCGGAGCTCGCCCTCACCGTGGACGCACCCATGGCACGGTCGGGGACGAGAATTGGTTCCCGGTGAGATCTATCACCTTGTCGACCATGCTCGGTTATGTTTTCCTCCTCTAGAATCCGAGCTCGCTGTTGTCGTGGTTGCACCCGCACCAATTCTGCCACCTCTGCCGAGGTCTCTGTGGTAGCTCAAGTTCTGGGGCTCTCCAAGTTCTGCCATGTTGGGCCTGTAAGTGTTGTTGTATGTTAAACTAGCAAATATCTTTTGTTCAAATCTCTTGGGCTGTACCAATTTCATTGTGTTTAATTATGAAAGACAAAATATAAATGACTTCTCTCAATTTCTCGCATAGGAAAATGCACAGCTAATTTCATATTCTCGCAGGAACTGACCCCACTTGTTGAACCAGCAGCACTGCCACGATCTCCACGTAACCACGGTGAGTTCTTGAACTAAAAGTTGCAGTTACCACGTTTCTTCTGTAGTCATTCCTCTTCCTCAGTCATTCCTCTGCAGTTTTTCCTGGGCGCTTCTTCTTCCTCTGTTCTAGAACTATCGGTTCATCTTCTTCTTCCTCTTGCAGGCAGTTCCTTTCACCCATTTCCTTGCAGGCATGGATGATGGGAAACGCACAACAGAGACCCACTTGGTCCCTGCTCATGGCACCACAACTTTGATAGTGGTGTACACAAATGATGAAGCGACCGTGGAGACAACTCTTGTCAGGTTTGAGCAATTGCTTGATAAAGAGAAGCACAAGTTTGTGGGGCTAGACTTGGAGTACACCCATGCAAATAAGCGAAAAAATCCTCCACAAGAGATCGCTGTCGTGCAAATCGCCATACATGAGGAGGTCCTCGTTTACCACTTCTGCAGGTATGTGAAATTTAAATTTAAGTTCACCACTTCTGCATCCCTTGTTCCCTTACATCCCTAGAACCATCTAAGTGCAGGAGTAAACCAACTGAGATGCGTTGTCCGGCTCTGGTCGAGTTCTTGTGTAGGAAAGGGATAACTTTCACTAGCGTGGATATCACAAATGACACAATTATGCTTTCTCGTGCGTTGATAAAAATCTCAGAGGGGCACCACATCGACATCCAAAATCTGTACAAGATCAAATCATACCCAGCGAAGGATGGCATGGGTGATCTGGCAGCGGAAATCATCGATAAATCCTATGAAAAACTGAAGAAATTGAAGCGACTCGATCATGACTACTGGGAGTGGAAGCCGATGAGCCAGGTGCGCCTCGAGTATGCAGCCAGAGACGCCTACATGGCGTATGAGTTGTATAGTAAGCTCATTACCATGAAAGATGGGATGGTTAAGGCGAGGTTTTTCGTGAGAGAGCTATGCCCTGGTTGCAAGCTAGCCCAGGAAAAGAAGCGCGAGGAGGACAGAAAGCGGTTTCAGGATGAGCAGGGATCTTGGGATGGTGGCGACATCAAGCGGCTGAAGGGGAAGCAAGTCAAGGACGACAACAAGTGGTGGTGATACATTATGTGTTTGAACTAGATTTTAGTTTCTAGTTTATTATGTGTGTGATACATTTAGTTACTTCAATACAAAATTATAATATAATCGAGCACTAGAAATATTTTGTAGTGTGCATGAGCATGATCAGTAAATATAATTGAACACTAGAAACTTTAAGGCACACTATATAAAGGAGTAGATTAATATATAAGGTTCACCGGAGACACCACGGATATATTGTCTTACATGCCACACACAAGTAATAATTAACTAGAACAAAATAAAAGCAGGGCTGCAGCAGGAGGCCGGGACACGGAGACGCCTAGCAGGGCAGGGGTTTATCAGCCGGAGGCAGCGACAGCTCGATGGGATACAAGCCAGTCCTGACATACTCCCGGAGGAATTTGCCGTAGGCTGCGTGCCGCGCCAAGGTAATCGGCCTATGGCTTCTTCCTCCGCCTCTGCCAACACTGTAACATCCCAAAACTTCAATCCAAGATTATTCAAGATCAAATCAATCAAAATTGGGGTTAACAAAAAAAATTCAAAGTTAATATGAAAGCATTCATATATGTGTGCATTTAAATTAGGAGTTGTTTGAATTGCCATGATTGAATGATCCAATGCTTGTAAAATGTTTCTTAGGTGATTTAAACATCATCTACATCATTCCCAAACTTTTCCTAAAGAAAATCAAATAAAAAAAATTAAAAATGAGGAATGGTCATTTTGGCAAATTTAACTCTCATGCCTACTTTGGCTATTCCTAGTACTCAAATTTTAATAGAAACAATTCTTGATGTTTGCACCCCTTGCTAGTACACATACTGAGATACCAAGGCCCACCTTTTGATCTGCTAAAAACATTATGTAAACAAATTTAAATGGCAGTTTAAAATTGAATCTAATGCATATGCATAGATCACCCCTATTTCAAAAACCATCTTTTTGAGCTCCACTTTCAAAACCCTTGCAACCAGAGACTACCTAGCATTAGTGGAGAACACCCAAAAATTTTGAAACCAAAATTCAAAACTTTTTCTCTTTCGGCCATTTCATCAAACAGGTGGCAGACACAAATCTTGCCAAATTCAAAACACTATAGTGTGCAGTGATTTTTGTCACCATTTGGGCCTAACTCGGTCCCCTTGTCCCCCCAGCTAAAACCCTGGCCCTAGCTCTCTCTCCCCCTCCCCTAGCTGCTCCAGTGCCAAGCCGCCCGACGCCATGCGCCAAGTCGACCATGGACAGCTCGCCCCAAGTCGCCCCGCGCTCTCCTTCGCCCTCTGGCCGACAGGCGCCATCACACCTCATCGCCTCGACCAGCCCCCGACCAAAATCGAGCGGAGGACTAGCCCCAGTTGCTCGCGCCCATGCCTCCGTCCGCCATGCCGATCACCCCGGAGCGCCGCGCCCACCAGAGTAGCACCGGCCTCGCCAAGCCCTAGCCTTGCGTGGCAGCAACCGCAGCAGGCCCAGCAACCGCCCAGACATCCTCGTTCGCAGCCCCGCGACCAACAGCCCGGAAGAACCGCGCCGAACACCGCCGCCCGCGCTCAGTGCACCGCCCGCTCCCGACCGCGTGCCACCGCCCCTACGGCCGCATTTAAGCTCTAGAGCACCGCTAGGGAACCGCCCATCGATCGCCACCCCCAGCCATGCCTCTACCTCGCCGTAGCCATGTCGCCACCGTCGACCGCTCATCCCGCTCGGTCTCACCGTCGAGCCTATAAAAGGATCCCTCCTCAGCCTCTCTTCTCCACACCATTCCACTCCCCTCACCTCTCTGGACCTTACCCACCTCTAGCCGGAGCAAGTGGAGCAGCAGCTCGCCGGAATTGGAGCCGGAGCAGCTGCGGCAGGAGGAGAAGGGCGCCGTTGATTTCGACCGCCCCAAGCTCCACCGCGACCACGCCTCGCCTCGCTGTCGTCTTCCACGTCGTTTGCCCGCCTCGCTGACCCTGCTGGAGCCCTGGTACGCCCCCAGCAGACCCCCACCGAGCCGCTAGGGTTCGAGCTCGCCGGCGACCTGTTTGTCGTCGACGATGACCCTCAGTCGTAGATCTAGCTTCTAATCGCATGACCCACAGCGCACGTACCGTTTCGCGTTTTAAGTGCCGCTGACACGCGGGACCCCCTGTCAGCTGAGCCCCGCGCCGCAGAGCGCCACTGGGCCGGCCCATTCCTTTTCCCGCGCTAGCCCATTGATTCAAATCTGGTTTTTTCTTTTTTAGTTAAATCTAGTTTCTGTCCAGTATTTCAAAAATCAATTCTGTGAGTTTTACAAATCCAAATTGCATGAAACTAATTTTGTCTGAAAGGTATTAAGATGATCTATCCAAGCCCATTGGATTTAATTCAATTAGAGTTATAGATCTCTCCTAATAAAAATAAGAAGACAGAAGCTTTTGCAACTTGCAACATTTTTATAAAATCAGCCAAGTTAGCTTTTGAGTTGATTCCAACTCTCAAAAATCACATTTTACCATATCTATCCAAATATGTAATAATATTAAGGTTTACATGCAGTGACTTTGGACTAGTACCAAAATAATGCTATATAGGCATTTCTAGTCACTTTAAATCATTAAATAATGAACTTAAACCAAAGTAATATTGATCCAACCCTTAAATCTCATTCCCACATGTTAGAATATGTGGTGAGGACATGTGTCCACATGATCCCATATTTTGGTGGTGAATATTAAATTTTAGTTAATTTTTTTAATGAGTAGAAATTACTTTTCTAAAATAAAAAGAAGGAAACTTTTGATTTAAACTTGTGATGCTTGTGATGATATTAGATCATCAATTGTGTGTCTTAGAATGCTATCTAGACTAGTTGAGTATTGTTTGGTGATTGTGCACTCCCTATGTATTTATAGACGATAGTACCGACCAAGCTTTTGAGGAGGAGGAGTTCTACCCAGAAGAAGAAAACTTCAACCACTGCACCAACCAAGGCAAGCCACCATTAACAATGCCAGCTACTATTAGCAAGCTAGCACTATCCAAGATTAATCCTTGCAAGTTAGCACTTGCAAGTGTAGTACTTAGCAAACTAGAATCAAACTAGATGGTTTAGCAAAGATGCCTTAAGCCTGCTTTGATCACACCCCCCCCCTTATTTAACTAATAGTACCCCAAGTCCTAGTTACAAGTTTTACCCTTCTTAGATTATACAAAGTTCTTTACTGGTTTTGAAGGTAGCATAAAAAGTATAAAAGTTGACCTATTTAGAAATCTTTAGATGTCATTCTATGGCATGAGATTGAACCCATCTTTACCACCTTAGTGAACACTCTTAATTTAGTAGTTTAGAGTAGATCAAAAACTTGAGTCACTTTAGATGGGAACACTTGGTGAAAATGAATTATGAAAACCTTGGAATGATGAGTCATTCTATTGAGATGTTTTGACAAGTGTTGAGAAACACAAAGGATTGATGCTGATGAAAATGTTGAGGCATCAGCCTTAACCCTTTTATAAAACTGATGGTTGGATTCGGATGCGATACCATTCCAAATTTACCGTACAACCACATTACCTGAATTGGGTAAGGCTTAGCTGGAAATTTATATGCATTAGTATTAGTTCCCTCATGGGAGAGGTTTGAGATGAGGCTACCTCTCAATGTTATCCACCTATGCAGTGCCCAAGATGAATGATGGTCATGGTTGGGAGGCCATGCTCATAGGAGAGGTTCTTATACTAGGGTGTGTAAAGGGAAGGTTATGTTTGATTATCTGCATACTAAGTATGATGATTCAGGGTTATCCCTGATAGATGTATCGAATCTTGTGGTGAAAGTGTACCACCTCTGCAGAGTGTGAAACTATTCGAATAGCCGCGTCTGCGGATATGGACAATTGGAATGGCCATACTGTTTCGTTGTCAAATGTTTTCTAAAGACTTTGAAAAGAATGATGAATATTGACTTGACCACAACAGGGTTGTGTTTATGAAAATGGTTTCCCCAACTTAAGTGCTTTTAGAGTTTTATCTTATCTTTCTTTGCTTCAGAACTCAGTTTAGGTTTCAAACTTAACTTGATAGTTAAGCATAGAGTTAGCATTTTAACTTAGTTTCATAATACTTGTTAGTGGTAGTTTGCGAGTACTTAAAGAGTACTCATGGCTTTTGTCCCTGACTATTATCATGGCCAGACTATGAAGGAGATTATCAAGATGATGGTCAGCAGGACGGCTATGATAACTAGGACTATCTGCCTTCGTCAGCATTGCCTGTGCCCCTGAAGATGGACCCCACTACTACACTATCTTTTATTTCCGCTGCTTGTTGTATTAAGACTGGATCATGAGATCCTTATTTGTGTAAGAACTTATATATGGTTTGTAATGGATGATGTACTGTGATATCCAATCCGTTATGTCTCGCAAAAATGGTAATCCTGAGATTGCGAGGTATGGCATAACGGGCATCTGGGCTTAAAAATCTGGGTGTTGACAAATGCCCTCCGCATGCTGGATCATGCTGTTGAGGTCCACGTTGATTGCTCTGCCACAGAGTGGGCAAAACAGTCTCCCCTACGGTGGAAACGGATTAGCCCACACCATAACCGCCTCAGCACGTAGCGGCTCTTGTTGTCCCTGGATTCCTTACTATCGTCCACGTCATCATCATCCTCCTGTTGATTTTTAAGAACATAACTTAGAACTCATACATATGATTGAATTGTATTACAACTCAAGAATTGACAACATGTATATGTAAGACAATATATCCATGGATATCAAAGATAAAGCATCTCAGCAATAGTTTGATCGATTCATATATCATTTCATCTCAACACAATGACAAATAATTGCATCGGATTGCGGCCTCATAAGTTTCTTCATGGATGGAGTCAGCGAACCAAGTAACAATTGCACAACCTGTAATTTTGTTGTACATCGCCCTAGGTTCACTAACTCATCCCTGAAAAAATCTGACACCAATGTGGCTGCCTCTCTTTTGGGACAAATTTGAATCATTGGCCACAATAAGAAATTGAAATGTAATCGTACAAAACATTATTCAGGGATATACATAGTCAGATACAAAAACAAGCCTCAATATTGTAATTATAAATAAAAAACCAAACAAATAATCTTCAGGTGCATGTGAAAAATACTTATGATCAAAACCATTCATATACATATGCATCATACCAATCATTAAAAGATCAGAAACAATTCAAGGATCATATATGTAGTTCCATATGAGAATAAATCTAGGGCCTCATTATTTGTTTCAGAGATGGAGTTGGCAAACCAAAGTACCAACAACACAACCTATATTGTTTGTGTGCATTGCTGCCTTAGGTTCACCAACCCATCCCTAAAACACGACACCATCATACGTGTCTCCCCTTGAACTCTTTTGGGGCTAATTTCAATCATCGACCTCGGTGACAAACTAAAATGCAATTCTTATACACTATGAATGCATGGAATAGATAATTCGAATAAAGATTGCGACCTCATAAATTTATTCAGGGATGGCGAGAGTGAACCAAGTAACAATTGCACAGCCTATATTGTTGTTGTATATCGCCCCAGGTTCACTAACTCGTCCCTGAAAAAATCTGACACCAATGTGTCTGCCTCTCTTTTGGGGCAAATTTGAATCATTGGCCACAATAAGAAATTTAAATGTAATCGTACAAAACATTATTTAGGTATATACATAGTCAGGTACAAAAACAAGCCTAAATATTGTAATTATAAATAAAAAACCAAAAAATTAATCTTCAGATGCATGTTAAAAATAATTATGATCAAAACCATTCATATACATATGCATCATACCAATCATTAAAAGATCAGAAACAATTCAAGGATCATATATATAGTTCCATATGAGAATAAATATAGGGCCTCATTATTTGTTTCAGAGATGGAGTTGGCGAACCAAAGTACCAACAGCACAACCTATATTGTTTGTGTGCATTGCTGCTTCAGGTTCACCAACCCATTCCTAAAATACGACACCATCATACGTGTCTCCCCTTGAACTCTTTTGGGGGCTAATTTCAATCATCGGCCTCGATGACAAACTAAACTGTAATTCTTATACACTATGAATGCATGGAATAGATAATTCAAATATCATAGTTCTAATATAGAATAAAGATTGCAGCCTCATAAGTTTCTACAGAGATGGCGTAAGCGAACTAAGTAACAATTGCACAGCTTATATTGATCTTGTACATGGCCCCAGGTTCGCTCACTCATCCCTGTAAAAATTTGACACCAATGTGTCTGCCTCTCTTTGGGACAAATTTGAATCATTGGCCACAATAAGAAATTGAAATGTAATCGTATAAAACAATATTCAGGGATATACAAATGCATCATACAACGCATTCATAGATCAGAAACAATACAAATATTATATATTTAGGTTCCATATGAGAGAAAAAAATTAGAGCCTCATTTTTTTTAGCGATGGAGTCGGAGAACCAAAATACCAACAGCACAACCTATATTGTTTATGTGCATTGCTGCCCCAGTGCCACTAACCATCCCTAGGAAAACGAGACCATCAGATGCCCTTGCACTATTTTGGAACAAAATTGAATCATTGGGCTCAGTAAGGAATAGAAATGTAATGTTATAGGCCAGCTGTGTATCGAAATCAACACTCAACTAGCAAACTCAACTAGATGGCAGATGAGCAGATTGGGGTTTTGTGACTAGACGAATTAGGGTTTTGTGACGAGATGGCAGATGCATCAATCAACCGATCGAATCATATATATACTACCCTACTTCAAGAGCAAAAGAATCTATACACGATTGAGCAAATCCTATGTATGAACAGTGAAAACTGCGGCTGCGACTAGAGAAGCTAGAAATGTAGTACCTCAGACTCCTCATCAGGGACCTCCTCCTCGGACTCATCATTCTCCGCGATTGCGTCGAAGATTTCTTGAACGGCGATGGGGTCGTTGATGTAGATCACCGGATTGCCTCCGCCTACCGCCTGCCCCCCATCCAGACCTGCCGCTGGCACCACGATGTTGTCAGCCACCTGCTGCTCGGCAGCGACGGCTACTACCTGCTGCTCAGCGGCGATGGCTACCACCTGCTGCTCAGCGGCGATGGCTACCACCTGCTGCTCGGCGGCGACGGCTACTGGCTGGACGGATGAGTTCGCACCCTTGACAACGCGACGACGAGCGGTGTTCGTGCCCGGAGAAGACGCCTCCGCCTGTTTGGCAACGACCGAGCCATCTGCTGCTGTGCCTTCAACTGGCTTCACCTCCGGATCGTCTCCACGCATACGCTTCATGGCGCACCAAGGGAAGGAGGTAGTGCAAACGAGGGAGCTTCGGCGCGCGCGACAAGTGTAGATTGGGGTCTTGGGACTAGACAGACTGGAGGGAAATGACACGAGCTCATGGAAGAAGAAGGTCGAGGGGGTTATAAATGTGAGATTTGACGATTTGCATCGTTTTATTTTGCAATTTGATCATTTGCCCCACCTTGTGTCACTGATATGTGGTGGTCAATGGGGCAAATGATCGAATTTCAGAGTAAAGTGGGGCAATTGATCAAATATCTCGGTTATAAACACCTTCTAATCAAACCACATATGGATCCACCAGTGTCATTGCATGTCTGTTCTTTTCATGAACCACAGAAGGATCCACCAGTGTCATTGCATGTCTGTTCTTTTCATGAACCACACCCGGTGTCAGTGCATGTCTGTTCTTTTCATGAACCACACCCAGTGTCACTTCATGTCTATTATTTTCATGAACCACATAAGGATCTACCAGTGTCATTGCATGTCTGTTCTTTTCATGAACCACACGTGGATCCACCGGTGTCAT